>BSBM01001067.1:7955000-7967500 GCA_027924585.1 Larix kaempferi
ACGTAACAAATAGGTGGCTCAACTAAAACATGTGCATTATGTTTTAGAGAAAAAATAACATACCAATCTTAAAATAATGACATTTTCGGGTGGTTATACCACGTTTCCATAAATAAAAGTTATATATTCCGGAAGGTCATCCATCATTATACGTTTCATCTTCTTATACCTAATTCAAAAAAGTTTTGTAGGTACCTCTAATAATTCATTTTAATAATGATATTTCTATTTTTCCAGCATATTATTGCAACTAACGTGTCATAATTAGATATCATATGACCTTACACCAACCCTCAAATTTTACTAAAATATCATATTACTAATTAATAAATAACAACTTTATAATCACTCCATATCATATTTTACTTACCTATCCACATAATTATAAATATGCATATACATGTTAAAAAAAACATTCCAATGATACATGTGATATTCATTTTATTGACTTTTCACTATATCACAATACGTTTAAGTTATGTAAGGCTTTTTTTTTTCTTTGTTTTTTTTATATGTCCCACGTGTCTTTGAATAAAAAAAAAAAAATCATAAATATATATATCTTTAATTTAAATTGTTTTTATCCACATGTTTATAACAAATTCTTTATAAATCGAATTTTTTTATATATACTCCTAATTTAAATTGCTTGACTATGAAAAACACTCTTTACTTCCACATGTTCTAATATATATTATAAGAAATTCTCTTTGTAACAAATTATAAACAAAATTATAAACAAGAAGATAATACTTATACAAATATTCTTACCCACATGTTGATTTCACCTTCTAAAGTTTTCCATGATATCATATTAAATAAATAATAACTTTATATTGTGTTTTACTTATTTATATAATTATAATTATTAAAGAACATTAAGTTTAGAAAAAATTAATAATCTATATATAATATTGATGTGTGTACTTTATTATAATAAGTTTAAATTATGTCATGTTTATGTAATTTAAGTTTGGGAACACTGAGGGGTAGTTAAAAGATAATAATTGTAATATTGGATTTAAGCAAGGTTTTTTCCTCTCCTTTATCATTTTCAACATTTACATTGATAATTTGGAAAGTTATTTAAAGGAAGCATGATCTTAGCAGGAATAGTCATCGTCGTTCTTCTCTATGCTAATGATCTTGTTCTTATGGCACGGTGTCCCTTTGATCTTGGTAAGCAATTAATAATTCTCAAGGATTTCTACTCTAATATGGGCATGGTTGTTAACACTGACAAAACAAATGTTATGTTTATCAGATCCAACAAGGTCACTTATGCTAATTTATGACAATAGAAATTTGGAGGAAGTGATTTCTTACAAATATCTCAGAATTGATATCCATCACAAGCTCAATTTGAACTATAACATTGAGAAAACGATTAATGGAGGGTGAAAAGCTTACTTTGGTCTTGAAGACAATTGTAATTCAACAAACCTTGTGATGTGGGATAAGAAGAAGTTCTCTTTTGAAATGTTCGTCACTCTCATTATCTTGTACAATTGTGAAGTTTGGGGTTGCAACATCCCCAAAAAATCTTAGAGAAAAATTGTGCAAATCCAGAAGCATTTTATAACTTATAACCTCAAAACTAAAAGCAATACACCCTATCACATTCTCCTCATAGAAGTGGTGCTCTCCTGCATAGAGAGCATGGATATGACTAGGTACCTGATGTGAAAGCACAAGATAAATCACATGGGAGACCATATACTTCCTAAAATTGCTTTAAATTCTAGCCAAAACCACATGTCTCTCAAGTGGGTGTGACATAAATATGTTATGATGTGGTTTAATCATTGGGCCATAGATGAAAATGTCACTTTACAAAATATATATAATAATTAAAAGTATTATTACATCTAATTTTAAAGAGAAAATGCAACGCGATAAAGATTTAGAGGTTAAAAGAAAATTGAGATACTATAAGGAAGTCATTAACCATAATCTAGAAGATCAAAATTATCTCTATGTGTTAACTAGTCCAAAGAAAAAAATTAATATTGTCAAGATAAGAACAAACTCTCATGAGCTCCATAGTGAAACATGATGTTGGGCAATTCCTAAAACCTCGTGGGCTAAAAGGATCTTTGCGAGAGAGTGAGCGTTGATGATGAAAATCACTTTCTGTCAGAATGCCATTCATACAACCACATTAGATTTTATTTTCAAGATATTTATTACAATACTGACCTTTCTAAACTTCTAATTCCTCGAAACTATTGTAAGTTAAGAATGCTTCTCTTTAAGATTTATAAGTATGGGACTAAAATTTTAAAGTAAACCAAATAAATTTTATTTTTTTAATTTATTTTAAGGTTCCATTAACCAATTTCAATGAAGTTAATCATCATCATCATCATCATCATCATCATCACTATTTATTCACATATTAACTTCCACTTCTAAAGTTTCCTAACTTATCATACTAATAATTAAATAAATAATAATTATATATTATATTTTAATTACCATATAATTATAAATATTAAAGAACATTGAATTTATAAAAAGACTAATAATAATTTATTAATGTTTATGATATCCATTTTATTGACATTTTGACTCTATTACACTAAGTTGTAACTTTTCAAATTTTCAAAATTAATATTAATTTAATATTATTTATTTAAAAATAATAATAATTTTCATATATTTATAACAAATTCTAATAAGCTAAAAAATATAAAATAAGTGGTAACTTTTCATAAAGTAATATTATTTTAATATTGTTTATTAAAAAAAAATCATATAATTATAACAAATTTTAATAAACTAAAATATATTTATTTTATTTACATTTTACTCTATTTATAATATAGTTAATATTAGAAGAGCGAACTCTCATGAGTTTTATAGCTAAACAGGGTATTGGTCTATTCCCAAAACTCTATGGGAGGAAAGGGTTTGTCATCTTTGTGATTCTATGAGCATTGAGGATGAAAATCACTTTCTCTTAGAGTGTTTTGTTTGCACCCACATTAGATATGAGTTTCATAGTATTTGTTACAATACAAACCTTTCTAACTTCCCGACTTGCCAAAACTATACTAATCATGGAAAGCTTCTTTCTAAGTTTTTTGAGCATATGAACAAAAATTTAAAACAAACCAAATAATAACCTTCTTACGATCCGATACACAGAAATTGGTCTCAACATTAATCAATATCACCATCATCAATAGATTTAAATTATATCATCCTTATATAACTTTTCATAAATTAATATTAATTTAATATTATTTATTTAAAATAATAATAATTTTCTTATATTTATTAGAAATCTTAATAAATTAAAAAATATATATTTTTAATTTAATTTTCTTGATCCTAAAAATCCTATTTATTTCCACATGCTTATCTAACAAATTCTTAATAAAATACAAAATACAACAAATTCTTGGAAGATATCTTATTTATTAATTAATTATTTATATAAATATAAATATTGACACATATTAAAATAAAATAAAATAAAAATTCTTTATAGGAATGTACATATTCTCTTTCTTCAAAATTGAACCTGTTAAACATAAATACAACTAATATACCCATTCACGATATATGTGTGTGCACGCACGTAGGTGTGCATTCATTTTAATGACTTTTCATGCGCACTTTTTCAAGGTGGAAGGAATTGGTGGAATCACGTTTTCAAGGTGGTAGGAGTTGTTGGAATCTCATGTATATATGATGCTGATGCTGAGAGTGCATGATTTGTGTGAAACAATAGTATTTCTTAATCAAAATAATTTTTGAATAATGATAAATTTTGTCAAAGATTATATCATAAAATTTTATTAATAATATTTTGAAAAATTAAATTGTGTATAATATTTATATGGATATTTGTTTATATCTTAGGATTTTTGGTGAATTAGTACTTATGTTTTTTTATAAGAAAAAGTTTAGTAACTTATATATCGATAATTGGTAGCTAATGAATGGTTAACTCTTAACTCATACATAGATTAATGATAATTGATCCATAAATAATTCTTAAATAATGCATGGATAATTAAATAATTTCTTTACAACACTTAATTTGTAACCTGTTTCACCAACAATAAATTAAATGACTTAAACAACTCCTTTAAATTAGATTATCCTTATTTTCAAGGTTCTAACTTTATAAAAACACTAACATGACTTTGAACGTGAAAAAGCTTTTCTATTTTTACACGGTCAAAACAAATCCTTAATCAAACAAAGAAACTAATTTGCAGTGTGAGCAATCCAATCCAAAAGGATTCCACTTATGACGGCGTGACCTACAACATTAAACAAAGACACCACTTATGAATGAGCTGTGCCCAGTCAACTTTGTCCATACTAATGCTGCTCCTTCAATTGACATCAAGAATTTATTGAATTGAATGTTGGTTGTGCAGTTAACAATGGAGAGAACGTTTGTGGGTGTGATGATGATATTTACCAACTTTGCCCATAGTATTGCTATTGCTGCCAACTTTGTGCATAGTATTGCTATTGCTGTTCCCTAAATTGAAATTCAGATAACATTGCTATTGATGATATTCATTGTTTGTTGTGCAGTTAACATTCAGATAATGTTTACCTTTATCTAGGAGGATGATCGTCACTGTGTTTTTCCACTTTCCATCATTTGGATCAAGTACGCCTTGACTTTATGGAGACTCCGCCATCTAATGTAATTTACACAGGGATTGGTGGTACGGTGAATTACGCTCGGAATTCAGTAGTAAAACATTTTTTTAATATGAGGATTATGAAGGTTACACTCGGAATTTAATTTTAAGATAAAATCATACCAAGTGGTTCATTGTGCACGAGGGTCTTTTCTTTTAAATTAAATTAGGTGAATATAGATTAAAGGAGTTGACCAACTAATTTCTTTTGGGGTGGAGAGTTAATAATGTGAAGGGATCTCTCTTTTTTAAGTGTGTTTTTTTTAAATGTAAGAAAGTGATTTTTATTTTTATTTATTTTTATAATGTATGAAAGTGAATCATTTCATGAACGAGTGATATTATTTATAGTCCTTGATTTTATAGAGATTTTAAAAAAATACAAAATTTATTGATAAAACAATGTAATTGATTTCAGATTTCATGTTTAGTTATAAAGATTTAAACTGAAATTGTGTTGAATTTTTTGTTTGTTGATAATAGCTAAATGTCATATCCATCAACAACAAGGGTTCTCCTCAATGAAAGGACTTATTTAAATCTTACATTATTTGGGCTTAACATCCATCGTTAATTGTAAATGGTGTTTATGAAATCTTGAATGCAAAAAGTATATGTATGCATAATCAATCTATATGAAAAATATAAAACTATTCTACTTAGCTTAGCTAAAACTCTATGATCACAAGGCTATAGACAACTAATCAAAGATAATAAAAAAATAAGGATGTATTCTTTACCAAAGAGGAATCTAGGTGCAAATGGAATGACATTCTTTACAACAATTCTAACAAATAAACAATATATGACAAAACAATTCCATACATATACAATATTAGAACTAAAGTTTCTCTCCCAATAGAATGGGAAACAAAAGGCTTCTTCTTATTAAAATGCCACAAACAAATCTAAAGATGAGGTCCAACAAGAAAAAAAAATCCCTCTCTATTACATTAATTTCCTCTCTACTTATATATATCATATCACCTTTTAGTTACAAAACAATTTCTTGGCCCATTTATTGGCGAATTTGAAACATCAAGATTGTATAACTACTTCCTCTTCTTCAATATGACCACTTGAAAGTCTCATTATCATATTAGTGTATGGAAATGTGTGTTGTTCCATTGGAATCCTTATCATTGCAAGATTCCTCTTCAATTTTGAAATAACTTTATCCAATTTTCTAGTGAAACTTCCGATTATCCCTGTTTTCCTTATTGGAGCTTCCACACATGTCTTCATCTATGGGATGTTGATATTAGAGATGTGGAATAATATAGACTGATTTGCTACTCTGTAACACCCCTCCTTTAGCAACTTAAATATAAATAAATTGTTGTAAATTGTATCTATGTAAATGGCCCTAGTGAGGAGCTCAAGGCCAAGGCCCCACCAGTGGAACCCGACAGTATTGTATGTTATTTCTTAAGTTGAAAATGTTAGCAAAGAGTTAAGAGACTAAATTCGGACGCAACGAAAGAAGTGACGGGAAACAACATCCACTAAGAGGTAAGATGGCAAAGAAGCCATGGGAGTTCATTATGATGACAAGTGTCATCTTAGCGACATGGGAACGGGAAGATAATGAACCAGGTTCCCCAATGGCCTAAATAGTTTAGAGTGCCATCCAAATTTGGAAGTATGCTTTAACTGGAATCTTACTTGCTATAAACTCCATGGTCTTAATATCAACCTAAACATAGGCACCAATATACTATATAATAGCTAGCAATGATGCTAAATAATATTATCGTAAAAGTTTATGTTACTAATGATTTTAATTCTCCTAAAAGTTAAAAACCTTAAGTATAGTCACTTAAGCTAGATCTTAATGAATGATCCTAAAGTGATTCTCTTTTAATAATACATATATGCAAAATATATAAAGCATTATATTATATATATATATATGGATACGCTTGGTGGTCCTATAAATTATACACTTAAAAATATTTATCACCTTACCATTAGTTCTATAAGATAACAAGGGTCATAGTATAAGAACATAAAATACATGAGGGCCGTGTAGCTTAAATGGCTATAAAAGGTAGCTATAATATAATGTGTAGCCATTGAATTTTGGGAAGGGGAGGATTTCACTCTACATGGAAGGCACACGTATTGTTTTTTTAAAGTCAGTAGGTGTAGTGTATGCGGACTTGCCTCCTTAGACGAGTATCAAACCTTGGTAGGACACCACCAATCTTGGTAGAGATATTTGCGTGAATTTGTCTCCTTAAGGGAGTATGGAACCTTAGAGGGCCGCCATTTGTCTCTTGGTTTGAGTGCTGGTTACAACCAACTGTCCTCGAGAAGAGAGATCCTCTTGATAAATAGGAGTGAGCTATATGATAGGAGGGGGATAATATCTAGTTTATGCGGAGATAGCAGGATCCCCAATGTTGTTTAATAGAGTTTATTGGAAAAGAAAAGGTTAATTGTTAGATTAGATAGGATCTCGACGAGAGGAGAAGGGGGGACCGAGTCTCTTTGCAAGTCATTTTTTTCTGCTTTAAGTCAACTAACAAACAGAGTCCTGCATATGGGGGGCGAAGTCGATCTTTGTATCGTTTCTCCAAGCATTATACCGTCCTAAATTTCAATACACTAGAGCCTGCATTGGCAGCTATGGGATCTCAGTGATGATAATACGCTGGAGCCTGCGATGGGAGGCAGTATGATCTCTGTGATAAGAATACGCTTGATCTTGCGAGGCGAGATTCCTACAGGAGTTTTGGGGAAAAGGGTGATATCTGCAAGAAGAAGTTGATCTCTGCGACACGGATTCAGAGAGATCGAGGAGTTAACACCCAGCTTAACAAATTCTCTATAAGAACAGAGTGACCGTGTAAGTGTTTTATTACCCTGCTTTTTTTATTGATCTCTGTGTGAATGGGGATAGTGCCAGCTTAAACTAATCTCTGGTCCAAATTTGATTAAATATATGTATATCCCGATTCTGAAATGGATCGCTGGGTAGAAGTTGGATTTGGTTTGGATCTTGGGTAAAGAAAGGTTAACAAAACTTATATTAGCAGCCAGAGTTTAAATTCTGGTAATAATGTTGTTTAATATATGTATATCCCGATTCTGAAATGGATTGTTGTATAGAAGTCAGATTTGGGTTGGAGCTTGGGTAAAGTACGGTTACAAATATAGTAGTAGCCATAGTTTAATTTGGTGATAATGTGGTTTAATATATCTATATCCCGATTCTGAAATGGATCGCTGGACAGAAGTCGGGATCTTTGAAAAGGCTAATCACTATCAAACACTAATGATTCAGCGTAGATCCCTGAATAAAAGCTCTGCTATTTTTATTTATTTAGATGAGAGAGATACTGTCAAACGCTAATGTTTCACTGTCAAATGCTAATGTAGATATCTGTATTATTTACATTTGACTAGACATTACTTCTTTTTATAGAATATGCATTTAGCCTTGTATTATTTACATTTGGTTGGAAATTACTTCTTTTTATAGAATATGCATTTCTCCTTGTATTATTTACATCTGGCTGGAAATTATTTCTTGAAATAGAACATGCATTTAGCCTTGTATTATTTACATTCAACTGGAAATTACTTCTTTTTATAAAATATGCATTAAATTACTTCTTTCTATAGAATATGTATTTAGTCTTGTATTATTTACATTTGGCTGGAAATTCCTTCTTTTTATAGAATATGCATTTCGCCTTCTATTATTTACATTTGGCTGGAAATTACTTCTTTTTGTAGAACATGTATTTAGCATTGTACTATTTACATTCGGCTGGAAATTACTTCTTTTTATAAAATATGTATTTAGCATTGTACTATTTAGATTTGGCTGGAAATTACTTCTTTCTATAGAATATGCATTTCGCCTTGTATTATTTACATTTGGCTAGAAATTCCTTCTTTTTATCGAATATGAATTTCGCCTTGTATTATTTACATTTTGCTAGAATTATTTAGATTTGGCTGGAAATTACTTCTTTCTATAGAATATGCATTTCACCTTGTATTATTTACATTTGGCTAGAAATTACTTCTTTTCATAAAATATGCATTTAGCCTTGTATTATTTACATTCGGATGGAAATTATTTCTTTTATAGAATATGCATTTAGCCTTGTATTATTTACATTTGGCTGGAAATTACTTCTTTTTATAGAATATGCATTTAGCCTTGTATTATTTACATTTGGCTAGAAATTACCTCCTTTTATAGAATATGCATTTAGCTTCGCTTTGGCAGAGTCATTTGAAGACGGTAAGAATTATGTTGAATAGTATATTTTACTATGGGATGGATCTTTGTAATATTTTAGCATATAATCTTCTTAAAAAGTACTCTAGGAGAGTAGCCGAAGAATTTGATTATTGCAACAGTCGGGTTGCAGATGTAACCCTCAAATTTGGACTATTAATAAAGCAACACAACTTTTTGTGGACGTAACCCAAGGAGTGGGTGAACCACGTTAAAAATGGCCTCTCTTTATGTTGTGTCTCTTATGCGTGAATTTATTCTTCGTGTTATGGCATTTTACATCTGCTATGTTCCAATATGATTAACTATTTATTTGGGTCTTAGGTGATGCGTCTTTTATATGTGTACAACTTGTCCTCTCACGTGCATGACTTATTTGCTTAATTATTCTAGATGTGTTTGGTTTTATCGTTATTATCAAAACTAGAGTATATGATCAGTATAATATAACTTGTAGATAATTTTTTTTTTCACATAGATACTGACTTGGAAATCTGGGTATGTTACATATGGTATCAAAGCTAGGTTATAACACAAGGGCCTAATGAGCTCAACCTGCAATAAGTAAGTATGAAGGTAGTTAAATTTACTAATCAATTGTTTTGTTTCATTTTGGATGCATGAAAGCTTGGAAGAATTACACTAGGATGTAAGTAGCTCATATGAAATATGTGTTTGTTTTATGTCCTTTTTGAAGATTGTTTAAACTTGTAAGAGAATAAAAGCATTAGAATCTTTTATGATGGAATTGTTGATTCATAAAATTTTATTAAATAAGTGGAAAATTTTTAACAAGACATGTTAGTGCCATGACCCAACAAAGGTTATGAACAACAAAATTTGGAAACTTCAAATTGTATAGTAGATTCTCAATATAATTTTGTCGGTACCTTAATTTCTGAATTAAAGATTACTAAGTACACTACCCATGAGTATAGTATTATTACTATGGTCCAATGAAGTAAGTTTGTTTTGATTAGGCTAAGTCACTTAAAATATCTTCAAAATTATAATAGTTACGTTTTATTTAATGGTTGTTATACACTCTTTTGACATTTGTCATGGAATTCTATAGCAGGAAAGTATTATAGAATAAATAATGATGTTATAACTATAGGTGCAATCCTTGAATTGAAAGTTGATCCTCAAATATCTATGATAGAATGTTTGTCTATTTATTTTAGGTGTTGGTAGTATGCTTATTGCAAAATATATGTTAACTCTTTGACATTTCCTTTCGTGGATGCAATAGTATGAAGTCCATCGCTTGAGTAATTATTAATCTTGAGTATTGATGGCTAGGATTAGTTTATCATACTAGGTTAAAAGATATGTTTAAAGACATGAATGAATTTATGTGATGAGATAACCATCGCTTGAGTAATTATTAATCTTGAGTATTGATGGCTAGGATTAGTTTATCATACTAGGTTAAAAGATATGTTTAAAGACATGAATGATTTTATGTGATGAGATAACTGATTTGTTTTGGTTATGAAAAATCGTCATTTTGTTAAACGTTTAGAGTTTATTTTGTATTTTCATTATTCTTAGAATTACAAGTATAAGCTTAAGGGTGTACTACTATATGGAATAACAAGTAGTATTCCTAGGAGTTTAAATGATCTTATTTTTAGAATGCATATGATTCTAGATTATCTTTTCTTAGATACTGATCGGATTTGTTATATATTCTAATAATGATTGATGTGTATCAAGTTAAAAATATTTTTGTTAATGGCAGGAGTTTGATTATGGAAAAAAAGAAGAATCCTAAACCTTGTTATAATTGAACTAAAATCATGGTATCTTTTAAACAAAGAGTATGGAAAGATTATAGAGAAAAGAATCTTGATGAGTCTTAAATAGAAATGAGACTATATGCAACTAACTAGCTAAAAGTATGATATACGATTGGTTGTTAGCAAATGAATTTTTCTCTTATACTAACATTTCAGGAAGTAATCTTGGTTATGACCGATGTCATAATTCCAGTGGAACATTGATTATAGATAAGTTGAGATAAAATTCCCAAGAATAAGTAATGATTTGTTTTACATCGTATTACATGGTATTAAATATTTTATGCACCATGATTAATGGTAAACTTATGATTAATGATGTGTGATCATCAAAATGCATAGAATAAGATAAGAAAATAGATTTTGTTGCTATTATGTTGCATGTGGCCTATAAGAAATGATAAATGATTATTACTAAGTAAATTTCCTGGACTCAAACGAGAAGGTTTGAGGGCAAAAGAATATTCCGGGACTCAAGCAGGAGGCTTGAGGTGGCAAAAATTGACCCAACTCTGCTTTGCTAAAGCAACTTTTCCTGGACTCAAGCAGAAGGCTGGGTGGAAAATAAATTCCTGGACTCAAGCAAGAAGGCTTGAGGGGAATTGTGAGAGAGGTTTTTGGTATCAATGGCAAAGACCTAGGCACAAATATTGACACTTGGAGATAGGATGATGTTTGATGTCTTGAGGAGGAATTTTTTTTGACTAGCAATAAAAAAGGAGAGTAACCTCAAAAGTGTATCCCGTAAGTCCACAGGAATTGGTGACAGAATTCGAGGAAGAATTCTGTGTTCAGTAGAGGGTTGCTGAAGTTCCAAACTCATGGGAGAGTTTGAGGATCAACAAAGTGTTGTTGAAAGGTTTGTTTTATGATCTAACAAATATTAATGATTTGTCTTGTAACTAGACTATTGGATACATTTGTGTGTGAATGTTATGAATGCTTGAGTAAGTAGAGATGTCCTCGAGGATGAGGATGAATGCTAAATGTTAGAAAATTTCTGTTTGAAATTTACGAAGTATATGATGCTAACCTATGAATGATAAGGTGTTCCAAAAGACTTGTGCTTACCTTATTATTAAAATTGCAAATGGTATAATTACTTTATGCTGAAGAATATTATAGGAGTTGCACAATGTACAGGTTGTGAAAGAAGTGTGAACCACAAATACTTGTGAAGATCATGAATATTCAAAGATGAACAAGAAAACCAAAGAAGAGACGACAAGTGAACAAAGAAAGAAGAACCTAGAATAGTAGGTGATTTGCTAAGAAGTTTGAACACTGAGGACGGTGTTATTCTAAATGGGAGGAGTATGTAACACCCCTCCTTTAGCAACCTAAATATAAATAAATTGTTGTAAATTGTATCTATGTAAATGGCCTTGGTGAGGAGCTCAAGGCCAAGGCCCCACCAGTGGAACCCGACAGTATTGTATGTTATTTCTTAAGTTGAAAATGTTAGTAGAGAGTTAAGAGACTAAAGTCGGACGCAATGAAAGAAGTGATGGGCAACAACATCCACTAAGAGGTAAGATGGCAAAGAAGCCATGGGAGTTCATTACGATGACAAGTGTCATCTTAGCGCCATGGGAATGGGAAGATAATGAACCAAGTTCCCCAATGGCCTAAATAGTTTAGAGTGCCATCCAAATTTGGAAGTATGCTTTAAATGGAATCTTACTCGCTATAAACTCCATGGTCTTAATATCAACCTAAACATAGGCACCAATATACTATATAAAAGCTAGCGACGATGCTAAATAA
>BSBM01001067.1:7972500-7986195 GCA_027924585.1 Larix kaempferi
TTTGAACGAAGGAATTTTGAGTCCCCCCCACTTTGCGACCCTTGTATCCCCCCACAGTGTTAGTATCACATCTTGTACTATCACCTCTTGCTTGTACACCTCGCGCTCCTATCAAGGAAACATCATTGTCTTGGTAGTTGCAGGTCTCCCTCTGTCGACGTCAACTCATCTATTCCAGAGGATAGAACTAGAGGGCCCTGTACCTTGGACTCATCTCCATCAGTGGTGAGTTCCTATGGACCATTTGAGAGGATACCTTAGTGCCTTTTTGAATGGTTATTTCTCACGTGCTCGACTTCAACACCATCATCGCACCGTTGAGATTCATACAAGGTATTGGTCCCTTTAGTTATTGGTCGAAGACCCCGGATGTCCCTTGAATTTAGCACATTGGTGAGTCTATTTGGAAACCCCCAGTTGTATGTTCCCACGGATATCCGAGTTGCACTTGGCGACAGTATTCAGAAGCTCCCCAGTTATATGCTTTCTCAAGTACCCAGTTCAAATATAGTTCAATGTATTTTTGCGATTCTGACTCTCATTCATTGATTCCATCCAGCTGTTGGACACCTTCAGATCCAGCAGAACATCAACTGTTATGGTACCACACTCAGTATGGATGCCATTGTTTCCATGTATCAGTTCTTCATATCAGTCATGGTCAGACCATGAGTATGTCCCAAATTTGTGTCCCCTCTAGACCACTATGATGTACACAAGAGTTCTCCATGTATTGTGCACATCCCTTTTTGGGCCTCATTATTATTTGTATATCTTGATACGAGCATGGGTATGCCCGCCTGGTCCATATATTAAGATTATTCCTCATTCATTGTTGAGGTCATGTATTTTCAGTTTTAGCCTTTGTAGTTTGTATGAAGCACGTGTTCCGATCTCCAACCAATTTCTGCTCTCCTCTATCACAATGCTCATACCCCTGGAAAACGACAAGAACCTATGATGTCTATCAGAAATACGATGAGCTCCTTCCCTCACACATCAGGGGGAAATCTATTAACACCCAAAAGTTGTTCACTAGCTCATCTCCCTAGTCACATAACCCATTTGTCCACTTTTCCTACATTTTTGGCCTCCAAAACCCTAAAAAACCCTCAAATGGTTACCAAAAAGGCACAAAATCATTATTTCCCTCCTAAATTAATGAAATTCCTTCAAAAAACCTCAAAAACCCTACAAAAATGTCCAAATCCCCTCAAAAAAATAGAAAGGGAAAAAAGTCAAAAATAATTTCAAAAAGAGGGAAAAACCATAAAACCATTTACCAATACTATTGGTTGCTCAAAACCATGGGTCAATACTCCACCATCCAAAACTTCTATAAAAGGTGACGGAGGCCCCCCATTTTCACATCCATGATCAACTCTTCAGAGCCTTATGCTTGCGAAATTCATGTTGAACTTTAGCCTATCACCTTGAGCTTCTATTTACCATTACAGTTGAGTCTTGGCCACCATTGCTGCAAGGGCTCCTACAACCTCACTTTTTGAGGTAACACCATATTGTAAACCAATTTTTACATATTAATATAAGAAAATCATATTTTCATTCATGGGTTCCTCTTTACTTTATTTAATGCAGTAGTTTATTATTTTAATTTTTATTTCCATTGTTGCACTTATACATGTTAGTTTAATTTGTTTATTTCTTAGTTTTTACCCATTTACTTGAACTGCTACTAAGGGTTCCTGAATCCTTAGTAGATGCTCTTTAGCACGAGCTAGTGTGAAAACACTAGCTACACCCCACACATAGAAGATTGGTTATAACCCAATGCTTTGATGAATTTATATGAAATCAATCACGAGTAAAAATAAAATGGTGAGATGAAGAGATCTATCGAAATAGAGGGACATGCATGATAGAATAAAAGAAACCTTGTAATTGTTGTTGCACCCAATACTTCCAAGGTCTATTTATATTGGTTATCATGCTAGCAAGTGTCGTTGGTGTAAAATTAAATGCTGTGAGATTTGTTATTGGAGATACTCAGCAAGAAAATGGATGTGAATACGATTTGGATAGACGGAAAAGATTCATTAAAATCCTTGGTTCTTGATCTCGATCTTAAAGCATTCAGATTTTTTTTTTTTGAGATTTCACAACAACTCACAAGAGATCAAACAAATCAAGTATAATTTGAAGTAACGGTCTTTTGCTATAGATATAACACAACTAACATCGCTACTTACTGGAACTTACAAATGATAATGGCAAGAAGATGTTAGCTTTTCTAAACACAAAATACAAATATACAAAGGAATTTATTACAGAAAGCTAATTTTGTGGGATGGATATCTTGAAAAGGGGATAGAGAAAACCACTGGAGATGCTTATATGGAATTGAGGGATTGAGGTCCATTGACTTACTGAGACTGATCTATTGATGGAACTTGCTATCGAACCAGGCTGTCTAACCAACTGATCATACCGATCCATTGATAGAATTGATCCAATGAAGTTTTAATCTTTCCCATGTTTATCATCACCACCGAGGCCATCTCACTCACAACCTCTGCGTTAAGAAATAGCTTCATGCAAACCTCAAATCGCTTTACCTATGTTTTTTGATAGAAACATAGTAACTTCCAAAAACTAAAAAAATAAAAGATATTATAGAAACATAGTAACTTTCCAAAACTAAAAAACTAAAAACAATTTTGAATCTAATTTCGTCTTAAAAATAGTCTGTTAACACTCCTAAAAGATTTAAAAGCAATTCAAAATAGATATTTAAGATGTCTTTAAAAATTGTCTTAAACCACTCAACCATGTAGTAGTGTGTACAGATATAAAATTACCTTTCACTTTGAAGCATACAAGAAAGGAAGCAGGCTTCGGTTAATTAAAAGAGAAGATTGAGCTGACGTGTGAAAGGATCTGAGTATTATATTGTGCTCTTTTACTAAAGTTGGTAGTTAAAGTGATTTAGAAAAAGGGTTGATATAAAAAGTTACATATATTTGAGTTGTATGTGAGATAAGATGGAGGTGGCACAAAGTTCATGTACGATCTAGAAGAGTATTGAATCATTGGATTAGGCGACGTGGTTTGTGAGGTTTTGCGGCTTCTCTTCTCAGTGTTTAATAATGTTGGGATATATTCATTTTTTTAATTAATGTAATCTGTTTTTGTCTTTTTAGATTGTTATATTAAAATATTTTAAACTAGCATACCTTTAAAGTGGGGGAAATGAAATGTCGAGAAGAACTTCAATATGCTGTAAAATGAGAAAAAGTTATGTGTACATAAAGAATATATGTTTATGTGTTTGAAGGAAGTCTAGCTTCTATAAATGCTTCTAAGTTCAAGCATGTGTGGATTTCCAACCAGTGCTCTCACGTTATGGTGTCTTGAAATATATAGCCAAATATGCTTCCAAAGGAGAGGGAGAATCATAGACCCATCATCATATGCTGACTAAAATCATAGCTACATCATGTCCACATGAGAGCAAATTGTGTGTTGGGTGATATGTTTTTTTAAAACTTTCTCTTATTTTGCAAGATATTAAAGTTATTTTCAACATTTCATTTCCCTTTTCGAGTATGCTAGTTTTATAAAAGGTTGTAATTCAAACCTTATGTTGTCGTTTTTTATTTATGTTGGCTGCAGAATGTTGAGACTCGAGAGTTTACCAAAGTTGAAGAGAATGTAAACGCAACCCCGAGAACATTGAAAAGAATGGATATTTTCTCATTTTCAAGGAGAAGGAAATGTCTTACAGTTCCACTTGTTAATGGGCGAATTAATGAAGGGCTCAAAACTCAGGCCCATTACCATAAGGTCATTATGACTTTGAAGATGATTATGCCAGATAAGGGCATTTGAATAGTATTAAATGACTACATATTAATCTATCAGCATCATCCAATAAAATTTTGAAAATAATAATTGCCACAATGGAGAGGAAGCTTATACATTGATAGCATCATAATACATTGAGAGCATCATAAGAGGTGATTTTGTGATTTTATGTCGTCTCTAGGTATTTATGTAGATGCCAAATCATTGTGAGATCCACATTGCAAGAAAGGAGTAACATGTGTCCAGGCTTGTCAACGAAAGTGGCCACAATTACTAACTATCACAAAAAGATAGCGACCAGGCCTGGAAATTGACAGGCTACAGAACGTTTTTTTCTCTCCAGAACGTATTTGACATGTAGTTTCAAATTTGACCCATCACCATCTACAGGTTTGTAAAACTTCATCCCATCAAATTGACGTTCAACTACATTGTTTACCCGTCATAAGTTTTAATGCCTATACTTAATATATAGGTATAATCCTATGATATATATAAAGTTGGAATTTGGAAACTTGGATCAGGATGGGACCGAGTCATCGATCCCTGGGCCAACAATTGCTCGGGCGGTGGTGGCATTCTGGCAGCCTACGAGTAGGGCGAGGTGCCCGTGCCACTGGTGACTGCTACCTTCAAGGATTCACACACGCCTAATTAAATGCTATACCTCAAAACGATGTTACAGCTGGCTGTGGTGGCGGCACAACTTGCATGCATGAATCCATGATGCATCTAATTAAAATCTATAGCTAGAAACGATACTACAGCCTACGTGGAGCGTGTAGAGTTACATCGTAGAGCTATAGGGAATCAGATGAATGGTGAACCGTGAAATTAGGTGGTATGAACATTAATGAGCATTGTAATTAAGCGTGATGTGAATTAATTGATTGCCAAAGGCTGAAATTTGAAACATGAAGGACTCTGAATAGCTTCTCTCATTCATTTTTAGCTGGAGGTGAGGGCCTGACTCTTGAGGCAATCGGTCCAATCCTAGTCCACCATCTTCATCCTTCGGTTGCATATTATAATCGCCATTGAAAGATCTTATAACAACCATTGAAGTTTATTTCCCATCATTGGATTTGAAGGCACCTATAGATTTATAAGGTAAGCAGCTGTAATTAATTGTAGGCCTGTTGAATATTGTAGCCTACTCAGATCTTGTCTGGTAGTTTAGTTTTTGAATTTAATTCATAGTATGGATATCTCAACGTAGATGAGCGAGGGCACTCCGATCAGAACAAGAGTGGCGAATTTCCTACTACCTAGAGTCCCCTCGGACGAGTCTTCACCTCTAGGCTCTGCGTATTCCTGCTACGGGCTACCTCTGCATATTCCTGCTATATAGTACGGTATGTGAAATTTATTATGCCTTGTTTTATGTTTTGCTTAAAGAAACTATAGTATTTTGAGGATTCCTACTAGTGATTAGGGCATGTTGAAATTTATTATGCATTGATCAGTGTTAAAGAGGATGTTAATAAATTTCGATCTCTGAATGTAGCTACCTGAGCTTTTGTTTTTTTTTTGTTATTTTTGTTCTTATTTTATAGGTTTAGGAGAAGTTTTCGCTCTCTGAATGTAGCCCCACACCTGTGATTGACAAAGCAAGCTTTATTCGATATTCTTTCTTTTTTGTTTTCAAGACCTCCCTCGTAAAATTTAGAGCATTCTAGAGTTGGATGACCCGGAGTGTGGAAGTACTCAGTATTTTTAACGTGTGCAAACTCTTGAAATCTTATATGGCATTTTTCTTCAGGTTTATGAACTTACAACCGAGATTTCTAATATTTTATGTTTTTATTTAGTCGGTTGTATTTCATTTCAGTCCATGAAAGTTTTATGTGACTCTTTTTATCTTGTTAACTTACAATAAGTGCAGTAGATGTGTATTATCTTCGAGGTTGGGAGTTTTTCTTATGGATGGCGGCCATTTGTTTTTATTCATTTACTTTATTTTCCTCTGTTGCTTTTAAGTAGCTTTCGAATTTTTTTTTGTCATATTTATATATAACATTAAAATAGACCTTAAAATAAACTGACATTCTATGAAGGTGCACAAAACGTAATATGATAGGCACGAAAAATTTGAAACCGTCATCAATTTTTTTTGAGAGGCGCATAAAATTTTTTTTGACATCATTGAACTCCCATGCGTTTTGAGAAAATCCTTATCATTTGAAGATTGAGAAGAGATCGCACTTCTCCAAATCGCCTCAGAAATATTCCACGATTGTTTATTGTTGAGATTTTCCAAATAAATTTGTCCATATGGGGATTTGTGAGTGAGGCTAGTGCTCTTTCTCTCTTTCCTAACTCTTGCCTAACCTCTAGCTGCAAGGAGCAGCCATGATATTAATCTTGAATAACACTGGAAAACACTTCATCACCTTCTATCCTGAGCCTTAGCCCGCCTAAAGGGCGGACAAATTTTCATAATTTGCATCGATGATATGTCAACAGCACTACAGAGACGGCTTCCAGAGAAAATGAAAGCCGCCTCTATTTTTTAAATTTGGAAGCGTCTGATTATGTCGTCGAAATTGCAATTGCAAAGTAGAAGTTGCTAGCTAATGATTATGACCGAGCGCATGTAAGCACAAAGAAGCTTTAAATATAAGTGACCAGGCCCAACAGAGGTGGAGAACTTGACAGAAACTGAAAGAACTTGACAGTATCGAAAGAATTCGACAGAAACTGAAAGAACTTAACAGAATCTATCGGCGGTGGCCATTAATAAAACTATGACAAGTTTTATTCCACTTCATCTCATTGATCTAAGTATCTATGGGTAGTTGCTTTGGAAACTACGCGCAGATAAATCATGAAATGGAGAATAGAGGAGAGATCGTGACTGGTGATATTTGGTAAATCGAATCTACCTATAAATCTGGAACTACGAAATCATCAAATTGGATATGACATATGGAGAGATCGTGAATTGATTACTCTATCCTCAAATTGGAGATGGCATATAAGGATTTAACTTGCAAACCGAAGCAAATAAGAGCAGACAAGACAAAAATTCATTTACAGGAGGGAAGAGAGTACTTGAAGAGGCCAACCTGAGAGAGTACTTTAAGAGTGCAACCTGAAAGTAGCGTCCCCACTTGAATTTCCTGCAGATAGTCTGGACTGGACAATAATAGGACTGGCCAAAGATCCCAATAAATATACACGTATAATCGACCTTCGTTGTAGCGTTGGTTTTCATTGAATGCTGGATTGGCTTTCATTGAATGCGTGAGTGAATAGCAGGTCCCTCTATCAACGAACCGACCTGAGCGATGTTGGGTCCCAACCTCACCTGGTGTCTAATCGGCCGTGGATTCCAATTGACGGAAAACTTGCATTCGAGGCTCAGCTAGTCCGATTGCCATAATGAGTGTCAGCAGCCTATCAATAACAAGATGGTAAATCTAACAATATACAAATATTACATGCGGCCGCAGGGGTTAAATTTGACACCCGTATACCCGTTTTTTGGTTTTTTATCCGTAATTTACTGGTCTAAGTGGATTATACACGTCAACACTGAAGTCTATCAAATTTTTAAAACCGTCAATTTGACGGGCATGGTAAAAAAATGCCAGTATATAAATTTTATATATATTATAAATTATATTATATATATTTTATATTTTAAAATTTACACACATATATGCACAAATTACTGCCAAGTACAGCCAGAGCCAGAGGCTAGAGCCACCGCCACCGGCACCGAGTAGTGACTCCGTGAGTCATAGTTGTAGCCTCGCGGGGTAAACTGGTCCTTACTGAACTCAAAACCAAGCTCTGTAAAACCTTTAAGCTCCGTAAAACCTTTAAGCCTTCCTCTGTTTTCCTTTGTGAGCTGTGAGCCTGTGAGCCTATGAGTCGTGAGTCTCGTCGTCGTGACCCCATCTAGCGAGTTTGTGCTTCTGCTGTAGCGAAATTCTCAGAATACTTCCATTAATATTGTTCTGAAGAAGAAGATGCAGTAGTTCCAGGCTTCCAGCCTCCAGGAGTAGCTGGACCGTGGTGCAGACAGTAAATGCGTAAATGCATGGTTGGAAATTGCAGTTTAGAACATTTTGCCTCACGCGGAGATTGCAGGGAGCACTGGGCAGTGGGACACTGGGACTGGGCACGCTTGCGGCCTGAGCACTAACTCCAGTCTCTCTGGAACTTCCTTCAGGAATCTGGCTTCACCAAACTTTGCAAGGTCAGTACATTGTACACCATTCAACTTAAGATTTCTGTTAACAAGTTTCCCAATGTTATAAAATATCTATTTCGATAGGTCTCTGCGGTGTTTGGCTGCTATGGGCTATCTTATAAGTGATGCAAATATCATTAGAATTTGGGTATTATGCTCTTCATCCCCGACCCGCCCTTAACAATAACTAATCTGCTGCATTCTTCCATATCTGATCTTCAACATGTCCTTAAAGGACCTTCAACAATAGCACCTTATTTCTGTATCCAATGCTCAATGTTATCCAAATTAGTGTTTGATGTTCCCTCAAAATTGTTCAAGTATTCTTTGAAGCAATGCTCAACGGTACCCTTCCAATCTGCAGTAAGATAGTATGTTTAATGACTTCTCACTATAGCATTATAAGTCCTTAAGTCAAACCAGGTTCTGCACTCAAGAGCACTCAAGTATCCCAACCAAACAATGCCTTCAAATATTTAATCCTTCAAACTGTAAACATGAATTTTAGTGACCACATATCCTCCTTAATTCTGTATTCAAACAGGGTTATAGTAATGGTATCAAACTTTATCCTTATGTTTTAGTGGGACATATGAATCTTCAGGGCAATACAACCCTCTATAAACAGATCCAAAATAATTTGATTAAGTGTACAACTCCTTTGAGGTTTACTTATTCCACAATGGTTTGAACATTTGTAAAAACTCAGCTCCCCTGTTTCAAAAGTGCTCTGGCCTTTTCTTTTTTTATTTATAGTCCTGTGAATAATGAAATTGTAGGTTTATTTAAGAATGTCTTAAATTGATAAGTGCCCCGATCTCTCTAGTTATCATGGTATTCACCCAATCAATTGATCAATGCCCTGATCTCTCTGGTTAATGGTCTTAACCCAAAAAGAAACAGCAAGCTCAGACCTTTTTTTTGGCAATCTGTCAAAGATTCTTCTCAATTAAGAAAACTTGAAACTAAGGCAGCCCAGAATATTCATATGATGGTCTTTGTGCATTATTCTCAAAGATTTTCACGCTCTATCAAATCCTAGTTCAGGCCTGAGTATTTTCTGTCAAGGTGAGCATGAAATTAATCCGCATTTTGTCATGGTTTAGTACTAGGTTGGTCAGTATTGTGGTGTTGCATTTACTCAACTCTTCAAACGTTGATCGGTCCCACACTCACCACGGAACATCGGTCACCCTTAAAGACTATGCACACCTCTCCAAGAATCACACAATTGTTGGTTCTGAAAGTTGACTTCCAGCGGGTCTGCTACAGGTCTTCCATACATCAGCGAATCCTTAAAATCCATAGAATTATGTTCTATAACAATGCATGTCCACTGGTGTTTTAATTGACCATACATGAGGTGGCCCTAGAAGGTTACTCAATTTGATTAATTGACAACGCTTCTAAAATTTTCATTATGTGTTTTACACAAAATTGAACCGTAGCAAACTTACATGATCAGAGTTAAAGTCCAGTCGAACAACATTAATGATCTTCCTTCTATACAAGTCACTCATCTCTTGAGTCATTGAATTACTCATCTGATGCACTATTGTCAATCCCCTTCTTTGGCAGCGCAATAGGAGCCTGTTGATGATGGACGTTCTCCAATGGTTGTGATGCGAAGAGGCAGAGCAGTATGAGCGTGCCCAGATTAACGAGTACATAAATTTGTCTTCTTCAAAAACCTGCAAACAAACACAAACGGATCAATTGAAACCATAACATTGCGAATCATTCATATGCTCAATTGATTTGAACATTCTTGTAGATATACACATCGAGTGTCTTGATTGAGCCGACATGAAGAATCTAACGTTGTGTGAAAGAGGGATTTGAAAGTGATAGTTTGGTGTTATTGGACATTTCAACACTTCATAAAAAACATGTCAGTCAGCGTTGTTTACTTAGCATGAAATTGAGATTTTTTGCTAGGCACTTGTAGTTATTACAAGTTTTCCATAAACTTGTAATTAAAGTATCAACATTTTTTCTTAAATATTTATCGCAGCATTCTTTTTTTCGCTGATGCGCAGGGCTACAACTGGCGATCTGCATGTTCTTTGATTTGTTGGAATTGCTCACCTTCCTTTTCATTTCAATAAAATTGTACGAGATCTTTCTAGGCTTTCTACTGCCTTCATGTGCCACATTGACACCTTGCCTTCTTTTTAATCATTGAGGGGAATCTGCCTGGGCATGATATACCTGGGCTTGCCGCTGCCCTTATGTGCCAGCATAAACCTTGCGATATTTCCTTATTAGCATCAATTACAACAACTACTCTCCAACAAAATCCCCTTTCAAATTGATGGCAATAAATCAGCTCTTGGGCTGATGCTCCCCCTGACTACATGCTCTGCTTTTTATGCTGATGCTCCCCCTGACTACATGCTCTGCTTTTTATGCTGATGCTGCGATTTTATCCCCCTGTTTACATCAAAGACAAAATTGCATTTACTTGCGGATTGGATGTACCCCTCCCTAGTATCTGTCTGAGGTACTCAAATGCATAATCTTTAGTTAGGGGCTTAGTGAACTTATATGCAATTTGTTCCTTAGTAGGTACATATTCCATCTTGACAATTTTATAATTGACTTGTTCCCTTATAAACTTGCCTGGGCGACTCCGCTGGGCTGCTACTCTCGATGGTTTGGTTAATCCACTTTGATACTTGGCTTGGCTGAACGGTTTGGAACACAAAGAAAAGAATATGCGTTTATCATAAACCTGTTTTGAGAAGGTGCTGAGCCAATTGTTTGTATTTTAACATAAATAATTAACGTTGAAAAACTTATACATATTACAAAATTTGTGTTCCCCAGATTAACCAGTCCCGCGTGCTACCGCCGCATACCCGCATTACAAACTACGCCCAGCATTCCCCGGATCACAGCACAATATGAGCAATAAATATCACGGACCCTTAGATGGAGGATTCTTGGCTTTATTTGAACCGATGGATAGATTCTTTTCAGTTTTTGGTTGGTTACTCCACTTAGCTCCTCTCATGGTTATAATAAATTAACATAAGTAATAATATTGGTTTGGTTAGGCTTATATGGCACCTTACTGTTTAAAGGCTCTTGGCTCTTGGTTTAAGGGTAAAGGCATCTGGCCCTTGGCTTGGTTCAAGGCTTAACGTTCCTGGGTAAGGGCTTTTGGCTACTGTTTCCCCTGGTGAATAGCTTCTAAAGATGAGAAGAAAAGGTTTTGTTAAAGTAAGTTCCAAGCAATTTGGTGCCTGGTCCGAATCTGCAGGCCATCAATAAAGATCTCTCAAGCATCAGCCACGTCCCTCCTTCCCTGACTGTAATTTCCTTACAAGCACAAAGTCAAAGTGTCTGGCATCCTTTACAGGTGATCATAAGGAATGCATTGTTATGTAATCCAATCTAGTAAGTGTGTTCTGTATCGGTGGAGGTCGAGGTCTGGCTGCTATGGCTAGTCCTCCCGGTTAGGTATCTTGGCTAGTCCTAATTGTCCATCCGTGGTAACCCATATCTCAAAATGTGGGCAATCAAAACCTTATTTCCAGCATAAGCCACAACCCTGACTGTCCTACCTGACAAGCATGAATAGTTTTATGTACCCGTCTCCTTGGCTCTACCCTTCGTTCCTTCTGCCTAGCGCCTGTGATAGCAGCGGCGCTCAACTTAAAGCAAATGATTATCTCAAATGAGAGAATCTAAACTTATGGGAATAGAAATATTTGGTAATAAAAAATCCAATTGAATATCCATTATGAGCATATTGCTTGAGTTACCAAGTTTACACTAGATATGAGAGAGCGAGTTCACCAAAGTTTGTTAGGGATGGATAAATTCAATTTATTCCGCTGCTGGCTAAATGGAGGGAGCAGACAGAGAGAAGTTATCCCTAGACCCATCATTACCCAGACTCAACCATTGCATCCATGTTGAAACAAATAATATATATATATCTATATATATTGAGTTTACCTAACGGACATATCCTCTATCGGGTATGTGGTGATGTGGTCCATCCTTCTATCTTGGCCAGTGATGACTTATTAGCTCCAAGTTCAAATAAGGTCTAGGAATAAGACTTAAAACTGTTTTTTGAATGGTTAAGAGCTAATGTTATGTAAGAACCTTTTGCTCCAAGTTTAAATAATGTTATTTTTAATCTGATTGTTTATATCCAAAGATATATTACTATTAATATCTATCTTAAGATATATTAGGATTAATATTTATGACTATATATATCCCAATATATGTTACTATTAATATATATCTTGAGATATATTATGATTAATATTTATGGCTGTATGTGATATATATTAATAAATCTGATTGTGTGTATCCCAATATATATTAATCCTTCTAATGTAACATCGATTTATTATAATGAAACAATATTGTGAGTTAATATTGTGAGATTGTCATTTTAGTGGAGGGATTTATTTATGAGAATTTGTACAATATTTAATTACATTTTTTTATTATATAGGTATTACATCAAAACATGTCTCAAAGCAAAAAGAACCAATCTTCCATCAAAAAATTCTTTGGATGGTCGTCTACATCACAAGTTGCATCGCCTAATAGAGAGAATTGTAATTTTGATTTGAATGAAGACTTAGATATCCTAGGGCAGGATGAAGAATGTGATGAAGAATTTCAAGGAGGAGAACCTAGCACTCAAAAGAAAAGAAAATTGAAAGTAAGAAGAGAGTTTCGTGAACAATGGAAAACTAAGTATAAGTGGTTAAGAGAGGCAAAACATGAAGGAAAAACAGTTATGAAATGTATATATTGTGAAACGCATAAGGCAATCGGACCATGGGGAGTTGGCACTGGTTGCTCTACCTTGCAACATGATTCAATAGTTGTTCATGCTAGTTCGAGCATTCATAAACTTTCACAAGCAAAATGGATATGTGGAAATGAGAGGAAAGCAAAACCTATTCCAGAACACATAGCATGCATTGATGAAAGGAACAAGGAAAAAATCATCACAACTATGAAATTAGTTTACTGGATGGTGCAAGAAGATTTACCTCTTTCAAAATATGAATCTCTTTGCTTGTTTACAATGTCCTTGCAAACACCAAACATGCCAAAGATCAAAGACTACACATCATATACAAATCACATGGCTGCAAAAGAATTTCTTTTCGCTATATCCGATTATCTTGAAAAGCTACAGATTTCAAGAATGTTGGATAGCCCTTTTTTTTCATTGATGCTAGATGAAAGTACGGATCGCAGTTTGGAAAAACATCTTGTGGTTTATGCCACATTTCTAGACTCAAAAGGGTTTGGGCCTCCAATTTCACAGTTTTTAAAGCTCATAAATGTTTGTGATGGAAGAGGAAAAACAACATATGATGCAATCAACGATTTAATTGCAGCAAGGGGTCTTTCAAAGGAAAGATTGATAGGAGTTTCTACAGATGGCGCTTCATCAATGGTTGGGGTTGAAAATGGTTTTGTTACATTTATGAAAAAAGATGTACCTAATCTTGTGGGTGTTCATTGCATTGCTCATCGTGAAGCTTTAGCGGCATCAGATGCTTCCAAAAGAATACCCGAATTATTATTTGTTGAAAAATTGGCAAATAAGGTATATTCTTGGGTGCAAAATTCTACTAAAAGAAATAGTGAACTTATTGCTCTACAAGAACTTATGCAGCTTG
>BSBM01001068.1:600000-842500 GCA_027924585.1 Larix kaempferi
ACATAAGGCTGCCAACAATCCTTTTAAATATTGTAGGATCTACATTGGATCCATCATCATCCTTGCTAAATTTCAAACCTGTTATCACTGGTGTTGGAGTTGTCTTATAGTTTAACATCTTAAATATGTTCAAGACATCACTTGCATACTTCGACTGAGAGATAAATATGCTTTTTTCAGACTACTAGACTTCAATGTCCAAAAAATACTTCATAAGCCCCAAGTTAGTCATTTCGAATTCACTTTCCATGTCTGATCTAAATTCTTCTATGCCAAAATCACCAGTAAATATTAAATCATCTACATATAGGAAGACAATTAGCTTATTACCTTGCTGGTTAATTTTTCTGTACAATGTTGGCTCACATTCACTTCTGTGAAATCCATTTTGAATGAGATACGAGTCAATGTGACTGTACCAAGCTCTAGGAGCTTGCTTCAAACCATAAATTTCCTTTTTCAACTTGTATACTTTGTGTCCTTGTCCTAGAGCTTCGTAGCCTTGTGGCTGCTCCACATATACTTCCTCCTCCAAATAACCATTTAAAAATGTAGACTTAACATCCATTTGGTAAACATGACATTTCTTATGAGCTGCGATGGCCAAAACTGTTCTGATAGTGTCCATTCATGCTACAGGTGCAAAAGTTTCATTGAACTCTATGCCAGTCTGCTGTGTGAATCCTCTTGCTGCCAATCTTGCCTTTTTCTTCTGCACATTTCCATCAACATCTTTCTTGGTCTTATAAATCCATTTCACGCTTATCACATCTTTGTCCTTGGGAACATCAACTAATTCCCACGTTTGATTCTTCTCAATGCATTCTATTTCTTTATCCATGGCTTGTGCCCAGACTTTATCTTCAACAACTTCTTCAAATGTTAGACGATCATTAACTTGATAAAATAATGCAAAAACTAAGAATGAATTAGGTGTACCAGTCTCATATATCTCACACAGAATTCTTGTCCTTGGCGGAGTTGCTGGTGTCGAACTGTGCAAACTACTTGATGGAGTTTGCTGCGCACTTGGTGTGCTTGTCGAAGTTGGTTGCACTGTGACTTATGTCAGAGTTCCTTGTGCTGGAACATGCTGCGCAGTCCTGGGAGTAGATAGAGATGCGAAGTTATAATTTACATGTGGAGTCTCAACCACATCTTTTGCGATGTCATAATGTTCAACATGTGACACGATTTTAACATTCTTCTCTATGGTTCCATCCGATGCTTCATTTTCTACAAATTGAACATCTCGACCGAGAATAACTTTTCTTGCAACAAGATCATACAACTTGTATGCTTTTGTATCTTCAGAATACCCAATAAAAATGCATTTCTGTCCTTTATTGTCTAATTTCCTTCTTAGTTGATCTGGAACATGTACATATGCTACACAACCAAAAACTTTTAAATGCGAAACACTATGTTTCATACCTGTCCATTCTTCCTACAAAACTTTGTTCTTCATGTTCTTCGTCGGACATCGATTTATGATGTATACATCAGTTGACACTACTTCAACCCAATATTCATTTGACAGATGCACGGTTGCCAACATACTGCGTGCCATCTCCATAATGGTTCTATTCTTCCTTTTTGTGATACCATTTTGATGCGGTGTATACCGCGCAGTGAATTGCTTCTTTATGCCATGATTTTTGCAAAAATTTAAGAAATTATTTGAAACATACTCACCACCTTTGTCTATTCTTAAGATCTTGATGCTGTAACCACTCTACTTCTCCACAAGTGCCTTGAACCGCTGAAAACAACTAAACACATCAGATTTATGTTTTATAAAATATGCCCAAGTTTTTCTTGTGAAATCATCAATAAATGTGAGAAGATAAGTGCATCCTCCCATGGACAGTGTTTGCATCGGTCCACAAATATCATAGTTTACAATTTCAAGTGGTATGCGAGCTCTGTATGACTTTCTGACTTGAAAAGTCTCTCTGTGTTGTTTTCCAAAAATACAGCCTTCACAAATTCTCTCTGGCTTTTCAATCATTGGAAATCCTTTCACCATGTCCTTCATGTGTATTAGCTTTAGCCCACCAAAATTCAGATGTCCAAATCTGAAGTGCCATAACCAGGATTCATACCGAATTTCTGTTTGAAACGCAGCTTGCATTGCGCTGTCTTTTTCTTCCTTGTCGCAGTGAATGTCTGCTCCTTTGCTTTCTACTTTGAACATAGATCCAGAATTTTCATTCTGACTTGTATGAACAACTTGAGTTGTTTTTTATTTTATGATTGGTCTTATCCTCAAAGGAAACAAGCGATTGCTTGTCATCTTCACTCCATCTATTAAGCGATTGCTTGGATATATGTCTATGATCCGACAATGCTTTCCTGTCATATGAACTTTGTAACCTTTTTCCATTAGCTTTCTAATGCTCATCAAATTATGCTTCAAACCTTGAACATAATAAACATCAGGCATAAATTTCTGCTCCCCATGTTTTGTTAGAATATCTACAGTACCCTTACCCAAAACAATGATTTGAATATTATTTCCAAGTGTGACATTAGTTTGAACTGATTTATCTAGACTAGAAAATAGATTTAAATTACTAGTCATGTGATTGCTACAGCCTGATTCTAAATACCATATGTCATTTGGACTTTCTTGGACAACATTGCATTCAAGTGGAGATGCACATGCTAAGAACAGTGAGTTGTTCGGTGTGCTGCTGTTACTTGACTGTGTTTGGCCTTGCTTTCCTTGGTCATATTGCTTCTTCCTGCATTCATATGCGAAGTATCCATACTTGTTACTGTAATGTCATTGAATTTTTGATATATCATAACTTTGTCCACTTGGATGACTGGGGATATGATTCTGATCTCTACCAGCGACATGTGCAGGGCACGGCTGCTGCGACCTCCTCTGAAAGAACTTCATCCTCTACCTCTAGAGTTTGATCTTCCTCTACCTCTTCCACGACTTATGGATGATTGTGCTATGAATGCACCTTCCATCGATATATCTGAACCATTGATTCTATGTTCATGATTGAGTAATGAGGCTTGTAACTCATCAATAGTAAATTGGGATAGATATTTGTTTTCTTCCAGTGTTACAACTAAAGATTCAAATTTATTTGGAAGAACTCTAAGAACTTTTTCAACAACTCTTTGGTCACCTAGATTTTCTCCATGAGACATTATTTGATTAACCAGACCAATAACACGAGTATAGAATGAGTCTACTGACTCTATATCTTTCATTGACAGAGATTCGAAATCTCTTCGAAGAATTTGAAGTTTGGCAGCCTTTACCTTGTTTAAGCCTTGATAGGAAGTTTCCATAAAAATTTCAGTAATGTTAGCATCCTTGTATATTGTCTTAATAGGTATGAAATGGGTTGCTTTATTGAGTTTATCCACAACTACCATTATGGACTCATTCTGTTTCTGATTTTTAGGTAACCCAGTAATAAAATCAATACTAGTTATGTCCCACTTCCAATCTGGAATAGGTAGTGGCTGCAACAATCTAGCTGCGTGTTGATGTTCAGCCTTTACTTGCTGACACTCTATACACCTAGCAATATAGTCAACTACTTCACTTTTCATACATGGCCAAAAATAATCTTTTCTCAACATAGTTATCATCTTTTGGTAACCAGGATGCGCTGAGTATGGACTTTTATGAAAATCATTTAAAATTAACAACTTAATTTCAACAACATTAGGCACATAAAGTCTGATTTTATACAGCAGTAACCCTCTTTCATCAATTCTGAAATCTGTTATAAAATTTTCAGCATTATCTTCAGCAATTTTATTAAGTAAATTCTGATATTTTTCATCCATTCTAATTCTTTCCTTAATCTAATTTTCCAGATCAGTTTTGTAAGTACTGATTGTTGAAACAAAATTTACCCTTGCATTTCTGCTTAATGCATCAGAAACCTTATTTTCCTTCCCTTTAATGTGTTGAATCTCGAAATCGTACTCGCTAAGGAAAGCTAGCCACCTAGCTTTCCTTGTGTTCAGATTTGGTTGATCCAACAAATATTTTAATTCTTTGTTATCAGTCATTAAAATAAATTTTCTTCCAATTAAATGATGTCGCCACATTTTTAATGCATGTATTACAATAACCAACTCTAGGTTGTAAGTTGCATAGTTATTTTCATGAATCTTTAACTTTTTAGACTCATATGCAATCGCGTGACCTTCTTGTGTTAAGACCCCACTAAGTCCGTCATTGCATGCATCCGTGCATACTATAAAATGTTGATGTATATGTAACTTCAGAATGTATTTCATATATATTTATTGTACCCTTATTACATATGTGTTATTCCTCTATAAGGAAGTGTCGTCATGTGGATTGACAAGTGTCGCAAGTGTGTGTACTTGTCGATGGGTTATTAGACCACCATGTGTGGGGTCGGCCCTGAAATATATATATTATAATGTGGATGTACCTAGCTAGACAAGTCGGCCCATAAGGTCACTGGAAAAACAGGTTAGTATAAATAGAGATAAGGTGATCTCTATTTAGATCATTCAGAAAGTTATATCTCTCTCACTCAGAAAGTGGCGCACTAGTGAGGAGGAGGATCATCTGCTACTAGAAGACTATCTTAGTGTATTTTGGTTGTACTTTGGTTGAGACATTGCTCTCTCTATCTCTGAGGAAGTTGTGGGGTTTTTCACCTTAGGGTTTTCCCCACGGAAACTCTATGTCTCTTGTCTCTCATGCTTTTGATTCTTGTGACGCTTATTGTGATTGTTATGCATTGATATACAGTACATGTTATTCTCTCAGTGAAGATCCTAGAGTATTGTGAATTAATGCTCAAAATTTAACATGGTATCAGAGCTAACCTGAGAAGAAGACATTTTGCAGTGATGGAAACTTGAGTTTCTTGTTTATTGGGTTTCTCTCCACATATTTTGGAAAATAAGTATAGTAGATTGACTCTACTCATCAAGGCGCATCTATCTATCCAATCAGAATTCAATCCTGATCATTTTCAGATTTGACCCTAAAAATTAGGGTTTCCACAAAAGTAGGAATTTCTGAAATCTGAAGACATAGCTGGAAGCTCCTTGCAAAAATTGAAGTTTAGAGCTTTGGATCGAGATTTTTGGCTAGGTAGATCTCCAGGAAACTCAAACCCTAATTTAGGGCTCTCCCGAGTGAACCCCGAAGGACAAAAAGGAAAATCTGAAGGGTAAAACTTTGCTGATCTCAAATTCTGAATGCACCAGGCTGATCAGCTCATCAAAGCGCATCTTTCTATCCTTTCAGAAAATTGAAATTCACATTTTGAATTTTTAGGGTTTTTTCAACAAACCATAATATGGGACCAGATCCAGTTTTCAGCATTTCAAGTGGTAAGACCTAAATCTTTTCTATTTCCATTTGAAGTACTCTTTAAGATGTCTCACCACACCAAGCTTGAGGATAAGCTTGAAGGGGATGATAACTTCCGAGCTTGGAAGTATAGGATTGGGTTAATCCTGGAAGAGAATGAGTTGGACTCATATATAAAAGAAGACATCCCTATCCCAGAGGATGAAGAGGCCAAGGTATTGCATAAGAAGAACTTGGTCAAGACAAAGAGAATCATTGCTGATTCTATCAAAGATCATCTCATACCCCATGTGTCTTCTCTAAAGACACCCAAGGAGATGTTTGACTCTTTGACCAAGCTATTTGAAGGGAAGAACATAAATCGGAAGATGACTCCGCGGAATCAATTGAAAGGGGTCAAGATGTTGAATGGAGAAACCATTCAATCTTACTTCTCCAAGGTCTCTCAGATCAAGGAGCAACATGAAGCTGTGGATGAAGTAGTGGACAATGGTGAAGTTGTTATGACCACTCTGAATGGCCTACCTAGGTCATGGGAATCCTTTATTCAAGGAATCTGTGCAAGAAAGAAATTGATCTCTTTCAGTAAACTATGGGAGGAATGCTCTCAAGAAGAAGCTAGACTTGTAGCTCGTGAGGAAAAGATGGGAGGTGAAGATCAACCTCTCGCAACTCACACCAAAAGAAGCAAGCCCAAGAAGGAGCACTCTCACTACAAAAGATCCTATCAAAAGAATAAGAAGGATCTAAGATGCTTCACATGCAATGAGAAGGGTCACTTTGCTTTAGATTGTCCCAAGAACAAAAGGGATAATAACAACAACTTCAGCAAGAAGAACAAGGGCAGCAAAAGAAAGTTCCATGCTCATGCTGCCGAGGATGATGAACCTCCAAAGAAGAAGGCTAGGGCAGAAAGTGATGATGAATCATCAAGTGAAGAAGAGTATGTTCTAATCTCTACTCTCACAGGTACTATCTCCCATGGTTGTAATGATTGGTTGATTGATAGTGGGGCTTCCAAACACATGACTGGGTTTAAGGAATATTTTGTGAATCTATCTGAACATGAATCACCCCATAGGGTGAAACTTGGGGATGATTATCAATACCCAATCAAAGAAAGTGGTGAAGCCTCCTACAACCTAGATTCTGGAAAATATTTGAAGATGAAAGAAGTCCTTTATGTACCTAGGCTCAAGAAGAACTTACTCTCCATCTCTGCATTGGATGCAAAAGGTATGAGGGTTGCATTTGTGGATGGCCAAGTCCTAATGTGGCCAAAGGGAAAGACCATAGACGATGCAGTAGTGATTGGAGAGAAAGAGGGAGGATTGTATAAATTGAAGGGACAACCTGAACATGCCATGGTGCATGAATCCGTGGAGCCAAGTGAACTTTGGAATAGAAGACTTGCTCATATGCACTATAGGGCACTTCCAATTGCAAGTAAGGCTGTAGAAGGTATTCCTGAAATCAAGACCAAACATGAAGGTGTTTGCAAAGTATGTGCAAAAGGTAAGAACATTAAGAAGGCTTTCCCAAGCAGTGAAAGCAAGGCAAAAGATATCCTGGAAATCATCCACTCAGATGTATGTGGTCCTATGTTGTCCAGTTCTCTTAGTGGGTATGTTTACTATGTCTCATTTATTGATGACATCTCCAGGAAGACTTGGGTATACTTCTTGAAGAAAAAATATGAGGTGTTTGATAAGTTCAAGGAATTCAAAACCTTGATGGAGAATCAAACTGACAAGAAGATCAAAACATTTAGATCTGACAATGGTGGAGAATTCACCTCAGGTGACTTCAAGAAGCTTTGTAGTGATTCAGGGATTAAGAGGGAGTTGATTGCTCCTTATAATCCTCAACAAAATGGAGTTGCAGAAAGGAAGAACAGAACTATCATGGAAGTAGCAAGGGCAATGCTACATGACCAGGATCTACCTATGCATCTATGGGCAGAAGCAACTAGAACAACTGTATATGTGCAGAACAGAACACCCCACAAGATATTGGACAACAAGACACCAGAAGAGGTCTTTTCTGGTAAGAAACCTGAAGTCATCCATCTCAAAATATTTGGTTGTCCAGTATACACTCATGTCCCAAAGGAAAAGAGGACTAAACTAGATCCTTCAGGAAATAAGGGTATCTTTGTGGGTTACAGTGAAAGCTCGAAGGATTACAGAATATACTTTCCAAGGTTCAAGAAGATTGATGTCAGCAAGGATGTAAAATTTGATGAAAACTCATCATTCATCAAATCAAGGAAGGCACCTATTGAAGTTTATGAAGAACCTAAGGAAACTAGATTCCAAGACACAACCATGACTGAAGCAATTCCAAAAGTTGTTCGTGAGTTTGAAGATCCAAAAGAACCTATAGATCCACCCCGTGAGGATAACTCTCACAAGAGGAAACCTGCATGGGCTAGAGAGATCATTCAAGATGCAGAAAGATTTGGCATTCTGGAAGAAGAACACAGAGCAAAGAAGAGAACTATATCACATACCAACTATGTTGCTTTACTCTGTGACATTATGAACAAAGAGCCTTCCAGTTATGAAGAAGCAGCGGAAAAGAAAGAATGGAAGGATGCCATGGTTGAGGTATAGCAATCAATAATGAAGAATGATGTTTGGGATGTTGTCCCAAGACCTAAAGAGAAGTCTGTTGTGACTTCCAAATGGATCTACAAAATCAAGCATGCTGCAGATGGCAGTGTAGAGAAATACAAGGCAAGATTCGTAGCTCGTGGCTTCTCTCAGAAAGAGGGAATAGATTATGAAGAAACTTTTGCACTTGTAGCCAGGTATACTTCCATCAGAACAGTACTTGTCCTGGCTACAACAATGAAATGGAAAATACGCCAGATGGATGTCAAGACTGCTTTCTTGAATGGTGTAGTTGAAGAGGAAGTATATGTGGAGCAGCCACTCGGTTTTGAAATATATGACAGGGAGTCATATGTGTGCAGATTGAAGAAAGTCTTGTATGGCTTGAAACAAGCTCCCAGAACCTGGTATGGTAGGATGGACAGTTTCCTATCTAGTTTGGGATTTACGAAGAGTAAAGCAGATTCCAACCTTTACTACAAGGTTGTGGAAGGGAATCCTGTGATTCTACTCCTGTATGTGGATGACTTATTTGTAATAGGAGATGACAGATTGATTGCAGATACTAAGAGGAAGCTTGCTGCTGAGTTCGATATGAAAGATATGGGAATGATGCATTATTTCCTAGGTATGGAGGTGTGGCAGAGTGCAGGTGGGATCTTCCTTGGTCAAGGGAAGTACACAGTAGATATCCTAAAGAGATTCGGGATGATGGATTGTAAGGCCATGGCCACACCTATGGCATCGAATCTGAAGCTTCTATGTGATGCTTCATCTAAGCCGGTTGATGTCTCTATTTATCGTCAGATGATTGGGTCCTTGATGTACCTGACGAACACGAGACTAGACATTTGCTTTGCTGTGAACACATTGAGTCATTTCCTGACAGATCCGAGGAGTGTTCATCTGGTTGTTGTAAAGCATGTTCTGAGGTACCTGAAGGGTACAGTGGATTATGGGCTCAAGTATGAGGCGAATCAAAAGTTTAACTTGCAAGGTTATGTTGATTTAGATTGGGCTGGCAGTGCTGCAGATAGGAAGAGCACATCTGGGTGCTGCTTCAATATCAGATCATGTGTGATCTCTTGGTTTAGCCGGAAGCAGTCCTGTGTAGCATTGAGTACAGCTGAGGCAGAGTATGTTGCAGCCTGTTTAGCTAGTTGTGAGGCAGTATGGCTACGGAAGCTACTGTCTGAGTTATTTGATCTCCCGTTGGATGCTATTGGTATCTTCTGTGATAACCATAGTTGTGTGAAGCTATCTGAGAACCCAGTGTTTCATGACAGGTCGAAACACATAGAGATCGAATATCACTATATCAGGGATATGGTGTAGAGAGAAGCTGTGAAGCTCCTATACGTTGCGATGGACGAGCAGATTGCAGATGTGCTGACGAAGCCGCTAGCCAAGGTGAAGTTCGAGTAATTCAGGGAGAGGCTTGGTGTTCTTCAGATTGATGACACTTCGAGGAAGAAGTGATGGACACATTTGCTGAAGCCATTCCAAGCATGTTGGAAGGAGGATCCTTCACATGGCTGTGGATGTAAGCGCTGGATGATGTTCTGGTTTATGCTTTGTATTGTCAGTTGGATCATTTTTATGTATGTAAGTATGCATCATGTTGGATGCTGGATATAATCAGTTGGATCATTTATATGTGCATGTACGCATCATGATGGATGCTGGATATGATCAGTTGGATCATTTATATGTATGTACGCATCATGTTGGATGCTGGATATGATCGGTTGGATCATGTGTATGTATTTTTGTATATGCATCATGTTGGATGCTTGGACCATGTATCTGTATATGTATCAGGTGGATACATTGTATGATCAGGTGGATCATGTATGGTGATATGTATCATGTATTTGTATTTGTATCAGGTGGATACACTGTATGATTAGGTGGATCATGTATGATGATATGTATTAGGTAGATACTTGGTATGCATCAGGTAGATGCATTGTACGATTAGGATGATCATGGATGATGAGCTTCAGGATGTTGCTCCAGATGACATGCAGCAGGATGTTGCAGTGATGATGATCAGGATGATCTTGTATACATCAGGATGATGTATGGTAAGTATCAGGTCGATACTCTATGGCCGTGGATGAGGTTGTGCAGATGAGCATATAATTTGGCCCTGGGATATCTGGCAAATGCTCTTTCGAGGTTTTGCTCTAGGAGGACATATAATTTGGCCCTGGGAGATCTACAGATAGTCTTTCGAGGTTTTGCCTATGGCATATAATTTTGCCCTGGGATATCTGGTAGATGCTCTTTCGAGGTTTTGTCCTATGGCATATAATATGTCCCTGGGAGATCCGATAGGTTGGAATTTGTGCCCGTAATAAGTCCTGGGATGCTCTTGTGAGGTTTTGCCATGACCACATATAATCTGTCCCCGGGAGATCCTATAGGTAGAGCTGTGTGCTCGTAACAGCCTGGGATGCTCTTGCGAGGTTTTGTGGTGACCACATATAATCTGTCCCTGGGAGATCCTATAGGTAGAGCTGTGTGCTCATAACAACCTGGGATGCTCTTGCGATATTTTGTGGTGAGGTCACATATAATATGGCCCTGGGAGATCCTATAGGTAGAGCCGTGTGCTCGTAACATCCTGGGATGCTATTTCAAGGTTTAGTGATGCACATAATAAGTCCTGAGGATTCCACAGTATGGCCAGTGATGACGAAGACCTGCAGGTGGTGGGCCTACATCCATTATGAAAAAGGACTGGCTCTGTAGAACTTCCTATGACGAGTAGAGTCATATATTGGTTGAGATAGCAGCAGCAGTGATGATGACGATGATGATGATCTCGAGAAGAAGAATTGTCTAGCAGATCTATGTCGAGAAATACATTCCTAGTTAAGAGGGAGTGTTGATGTATATGTAACTTCGGAATGTATTTCATCTATGTATTTCATATATATTTATTTTACCCTTATTAGAGATGTGTTATTCCTCGATAAGGAAGTGTCGTCATGTGGATAGACAAGTGTCGCAAGTGTGTGTACTTGCCGATGGGTTATTAGACCACCATGTGTGGGGTCGGCCCTGAAATATATATATTATAATGTGGATGTACCTAGCTAGACAAGTCGGCCCCATAAGGTCACTCGGCAAACAGGTTAGTATAAATAGAGATCAGGTGATCTCTATTTAGATCATTCAGAAAGTTATATCTCTCTCACTCAGAAAGTGGCGCACTAGTGAGGAGGAGGATCATCTGCTACTAGGAGACTATCTCAGTGTATTTTGGTTGTACTTTGGTTGAGCCATTGCTCTCTCTATCTCTGAGGAAGTTGTGGGGTTTTTCACCTTAGGGTTTTCCCCACGGAAACTCCATGTCTCTTGTCTCTCATGCTTTTGATTCTTGTGATGCTTGTCATGCTTATTGTGATTGTTATGCATTGATATACTGTACATGTTATTCTCTCAGTGAAGATCCTAGAGTATTGTGAATTAATGCTCAAAATTTAACATAAAATATTTGTTGGGATCAACAATTTTTAAAATAGGTGCTGTTGTTAATAACTCTTTTAGTTTCTTAAATCTTTATTCACATTTTTGATCCCATACAAATTTCTTACCTTTCTTTTGTAAAGATGTTAAAGGATTTGCTATTCTAGAAAATCCCTCGATAAACTTACAATAATAACCTGTAATTTCCATAAAAGATTGTACACCAGTTACATCTTTCGGGGCAGAACATTCAGTAATTGTTTTTATCTTGTTTGGGTCTATTGCGATTCCATCCTTGGATATCACATGCCCTAGGTACTGTATTTTATCTTTAAATAAATCACATTTGCTAAACTTAGCGTAAAGTTGGTGTTCCCTTAACACTTGTAAAATTATCTTTAACTGTTCGTCGTGTTCATCTTTTCGTCTTAGAATAAATTAGAATGTCATCAATAAATACCACTACAAATTTATCCAAGTACTTATGTAATACGTTATTCATCAAACACATGAAGACTGCTGGAGCGTTGGTCATCCCGAAAGGCATAACCACAAACTCGTAGTGTCCATAGCGAGTTCTGAACGCAGTCTTAAAGATGTCCTCATCTTTAATTCTGACTTGGTGGTACCTCGACCTTAAATCTATTTTGGAGAATATCGTTGCATGTGTAGTTGATCAAACAAATCGTCAATGCGAGGAAAATAATATCTATTCTTTATGGTCATTTTATTTAGCTGACGGTAGTCTATGCACAAACGCATAGTTCTGTCTTTCTTTTTAACAAAAATTACAGGTGCTCCCCATGGAGACACACTGGGTCTTATGTAATTTTTATCAATCAGTTCTTTAAGCTGTGATTTAAGTTCATTAAGCTACATAATCAGCCACCTTTCTTTTTGTTCCAGTAGCTAATTGAACCAACTATGATTTATCAAACTTATATATTTTCAGATTGCAACATTTAACTAAATCAAGTGAGACATAGCTAAGACTTGCTCCTGGATCAATTAAAATAGAAATGGGTTTATTTTTCAGCATACCTTCCACTTCAACCATGGAAGTTTGATGATCAGCTTGTATGTTCTCCAAAGTTGCATTTAACCTGGGCATCTCCCTTGCTAAGTCACTGACAGAAACCTCCTCCTATACAGCATGTATGTTGACGACAACCTTCTTTCTGAGTGGGTAGTTTGATGCATAGTGAGGTCCCTGACAGTCCCAACATTTAATAGGTTCTTTTTGTGCATTATTTATAACAATTTTTTTAGGTGGATCACTGTTTCTTACAGCTGTAAATTTTGACTGTGTATTACCTGCTGCATTATTTCCTGGAAACTTTCTGTTAGAGTAATTACGTGAATTATTATTTCCAAAGTTGCGATTAAAAGAGAACTTCTTCTTCCTTTGCTCAAAGTTGTTAGGCCTTTTTGCTTTCCATCTTGGTATACCTTCTCTTTTCTTATTTTGTTCATAATAGATGTTCGCCTTTCTCATGGCCTCTTTAAGAGTCCAAGGACCATCATACTCAATTCTGTCTTTTATTTGAGAGGGCAAGTAGCTCAGAAATCTCTGTACCTTAGGCTTTTCTTCAATGATATACGACACATACCTTAATAAATTCAAAAAATTGCTGCATAACTCTCTCATATCCATGGAACCTAGCTTTAAATCATAAAACGCTTTAGCTCATTCCTCATAATACTGTTCTGACATAAATTTTCTTTTAAAATACTTCTTAAAATTACACCAATTTACACTTTTCTCTTTTAAACCTTTTACTCGTTTCAGATCTTGCCACTAGATCTCTGCTTTTCAAGTTAAATTATAAATTGCCATTTTACGTTTTAGATGACTTGAGTAATTGTAAATATGGAAATACTTATTCATACTGGACAACCATGCTTCGATTGTCTCACTTTTTTTCGTTTCTCCATTAAAAGTTGGTGGTTTGATCTTTTTAAACTCGCCATAAATTTCTTCATAGGGCCTGTACTTGTTTTTCTTAGTGTAGCAGTCGCTGTTACTACTATCACTAGAATACTTGTGCTTTTTCTTTTGTGCTCTTTCATCAAATTCAGAAGATGAACTGTTGTCATAATTAATCGATTTTACCTTTTTATCTTTACGTTGGTAGGACATAGTTCCAGATTCAACATTATTTTTTGTTTCCTTATCTTGATCATTTTTAGGAAAATTATTAAGCAGGATTTGATTCAGCTCCTTTTGAGCTTTCAGGATTCGTTTGTTTTCTTCCTTAACAATTTTTATCTCAATGTTTAAATCTTTTACCATCCTTAATAATTCAAATGAATTATCATTCAATTCGACAAATAGATTTTTTACATTAATGTGTCCTTGTTCATTATTATTCTGTTCGTTATTAAGGGACCTAACCTCAGCCGACTCTGCTGGTCCTTCCATACCTGCAGTCTAGATTTATAAAATGTTGAAACTGAAAATAAAATAAATAAAATCAGTAATTTGCAATTTATTCCTAAATTTTATTTGCATGAGTGAGTCGCTTCAGGCCTAGTATTTGAACTTGCGCTCTGATACCACATGTAACTCCCCCAAAAATTCATTAAAATTTAAAACTTTTCAAGTAGCAATAAATGCTTGTGTTTGCTATGGAGAAATAAAAAGTGTTAACATAACTAAACACCAGACAAATTGTTTTAACGATAACAACTTCTATAATTTGTCGTTACTGATTAAAAGTTTAGATTATGTATAAATTCCAACAATGTCGTAACATCATTTATCATCAAACAAACATCAAAATGTTAAATATTTCAAATGCTTGCATTATGTACTTTATTGTTTGCATGCATATCATTATTTTTGTTCTTTGTTATATAATTTTGATTCTAGAGATTAATTGATCGTCTCATTGTAATGAAGGGGTCCTTGTGTACGTCCAGAGGCTTATTTAGCTAATGATAGCTAATGCTCCTGAATTCTAATTGCAGAATGCAGTTAAGACGGAGAATTTCCAACTAAAGCATGCCAATGTAATTCAATTTATCTTGCAGTGGTGTTTTAGCATTTTGAAAGATGAAATACGAAAGTATAGAGGAAAGTCTATTTTCCATCGAATCAGGTATCCTAAAATATTAGATTAGTTAACTTCATGCATTTGGTATAAATATCGTTCATGGTTCGTCTATTGAATAAATAGTTTGATAACCTACTCCATACAAACTACGTAGAATTCATTGTATTAATAGTACCTACTATTGTATTCCAAACTATGGAAAATTTACATTTTATTACATGAAATACTTCTTTATCCAAAACTATAATTGAGAAAACATTGTAATATTTCTTTTGTTACATAGATTATAAATATATTACCTATGTCATGCAATACAACCTAGATTTTACAATACTATAGAGAAATACCTTGTATTAACCCTACATACTATTTTATTTAAACTATGGAAATAGTCCATTACAATACATTTCAATTTTATAAACTATATGTCGATATCCATGCTATATATTATGATAATATTAAGATACTATAAGTTATGGATATGGTTAAAATGCATGTTTTATATGCATAAACTATATGCACAAGGACTATAGCACTAAACTTTAACTATGAAACGATTGGATTTGCCACCATAAAAATAATACAATCCCTAAACTCTAAGCTTCATGAACTATGCAAGAATTATATATGTGGTGCAATAACTTCGTAGTGGGTATGCGTTGGCAGGTACTCAAAAGGTAGCTTTGGTATTTATGGTTCAACAACTACAATATGGAGGATTGCTTGTTGGCAGCTTCTGAGGAAATCTTCACGTGAATGGAACATGGAACAAGGTGGCAACCTTAGCTATGCAATATAAAAACTCGCTGAGCTGTACATGGATTGTTATGATAAAAATCCTAAGTGGATCTACGTGTTCGCAGATTGCTGTGTGTTGAAAGTTGTAATTATAAATGCTATTAAATGAGTTTTTCTATCGTGATTAGACCTACCTCTGTGGTGAGATATACACCGTCGATCTCAAGGTCAGTCTCGGGTTTTGGGTTAAACCCTAACCCTGCCATTGATATGCCAACCTACTCAACAATTAATTCATTTTGCGATTTGTGAGGGAGAGGCCGACAGGCTTACTACCCTTCAGGGTTTGTAACAATGTTGAAGGTGCCTCTCGAGGTTTCGATACCTCGAACTTGCTATAAGCAATTAGTTGTTCTCAGGATAGTTCACAATCTGTATAGGTCTTAATTCTCTTGAGGTTCGATGGTGAGTCCTTCTTCTATACCGTAGGCATTGATGGAGTCTGAAGGATCAGGTGTGCTTCGACATTTTCAAGCTAACAAGGTTTTGGCTCTTCTTGGAGTTTGACTTGGAAAATTCATACACATGCTGTATGTGTTGAAGAATCTGGGATTCTTGGTTGTGCTTCCAGTTTAAATGTAGGTGAAGTAGCAGTTTTCCTTTGAGTTTTTCAATAGTTATTTTAGCAATGTCTTTCGTTTTAAACTTTCGGTTCAAGTTTTAACCATACATTATTTCGCAATGTTTGATAGGTTTACCTTCTCAGTGAAGGATGAAGTTGGATGTAAAGGAATTAAAGTGTTATATCCTTGGAAAAATTCATCCAAGATATTAACTCAAGTTCATAATTTTTTTGATAAAATTTACTTGACAATTTTTATTCAATTCATCTAACAGAGCAGGAAGTTAGTGACGGGTAAGGAGACTTGAGTTTGGTAGGATTAAATTTCAGTTATGTAATTTCTATTGGGAAATGTGCAGCCACAACTTAGACAGTGGGAAATTGGATCATTTGTACAAAGCACGGAGACCATTTATGTTTCGGACATCAGCTACTACTGAAGCCTACCGCAATGCTTCCTAGCTACATCCGCATATACAAACTAGATCGGGAAGGATAACAAGGTTTATAAAATTCAATGGGTTTCTGGTTATGTTAAGAATAATAAATGATCAGTCTTGGAAGAGTTTGCATAGAATTGGGGCTTTTGGCCTCTCCCGGGATTGTGGAGCTAGTCTTTTTCATAACTTCCCAAACAATGTCTAAAGGATACCAAATTATGGAACTGAGGGATTTTATGGATACTGGGATGTGTCAAGGTCATAATTCAATTGACATATTAAAAAAAGAGTGCATAGAATGAATTTTATAGACAAAATGGAAAAACTAGTTGAATTTAGGCATCAAACTAGCTAGTCTTGGATTTTATCATGATAAACTGTCTTAAGGAAATACAAACTCTGTTCTGATGATTGTATTGGATCTGATATGAATTATTATAACCATTAAACATCAAATATAGAGTTCATAACAGTTCTCTTAACTTCTAATGCTTGCTTTACAATGGACAATGCCTCACAGGATATTTTCTTCTTACATGAGCTAGAGAATAGAGTAGAGAAGGAGAGAATTACTGTGGATCTGAACTGGAAGTAATTATCAGTCCATCTACTTGTTAGATGACTGAAATTGCTGCATTCTGAATGTAATGAACTTCAATGGGAGCCAGGATCATTAGTTCTCCTCTCTTAGGAAAATCACCTCCAATCTGGCAACAGGTAGAGTAGAAGAGAGAGAAGAGATGGAGTTCGATATGAACTTGATATTCTGGAATATGGAAGCCTCTTATGTCTGCAAATAACCACTGATAAGCCTCACAAAAGATTATGAGAACACCTTCCTATATACATCTTCATCTATGGTGCTTCCTCCTAAAAAACTGATTGTAAAACACCTCCAGTGGAAGCCTCCTCTCCAATATGACGATAGATCTTCATTGCTGCTCCATACTGAATGTCACTGGATGTAATACTATCTGATGTACCTGCATAACACTCATAGAAAACTCACAAAGCCTCGGGGCACATCTCCCAAGAGAAATTGTTGAGGCACGTCACTCAACAGTTGAGTAGCTCAGAGCTCTCAAACCAAAATTGCAAATGAAAAAAGTTGTCAAATGGATTTGGTTGGATTCTTTTATAAAATCCATGATGACCTACTTAACAAGTTGCTTGGATTGGTAACCTGTGAGAGTAGGTTACCCACTTTCCCATCCTATTCCAAAGCCATGAGGGCGCCATCTTGAGATAATTAGCAAGTTTTGTCTTTGAAAAAATTTTCTTCCTTTACCTTCCTTCACTGAAATTGGCAAGTGCACCTTAGTGAGCTTTTCTGGATGTTTCTACTTTCCTTCTGATTGCTTTTGTTCATCTTTCCACTTTCTTTACTTTCCTCTTTTCTTCTTTTGCCAGTTTCTAATTTGTTTTCTTGCCTTCTTTCCTCCAATTGATTCCTTGCTTTTCCTGAGATTTTGCCACTTAGGAAAGATTGGCCCTACTTGCTCAAATTCGACCTCCTAGTCTTGTCATCACCACTTGCCAATAATTATTAGCCAAAATTATTAATAAAAATATTAGAAACTCAATATTACTCCAAAATTCAGAGTTTAATTAATTACTTAATAATTAATCAACCACTATGGTATAATTGCCTCACAAATACCCCATTAATTAAATTCTCATTTAATTAATCACTTAGACTTAGTCATGGGGTTAATAGCTACATGGAGGGGCCCTCCTTGTCCATTTAATTCCCAAATACAACCTTAGGCATCTTCCATAAGATAGTTTCCATACCTGCTCATTAATTAAATAATTATTGGCTAGGTGACTTAGGCAAAATTCACCCCATGGACCATAGCAAAATTTGGGGACATGACAGTCTTCCCTTCCTAAGATTGCTTGTCCTCAAGCAATGCCATGATTCCACCAAGCTTTTGCTACACCACTCTGATTATAATTGTCCCCATCCATTGTACAGTCTGAAACTTGGGTCTTTAGAAAAATGAAGAAAAATTGTACTGCAATTAATATCTGCAATTTAACCAGCAATGAACAAAATTTTCAACCCAGATAGGATAACTTGAGTAGAATTCCTGGATCCCACGGTTTCTCCTGCAAGGACCAAAATTTTTTTGTCATCTTTGGAAATTTGTCACTCCCATGAATGCTAGGATCCCAAAGTATCAACTACATTTTCCCAATCTCCAAGCATGTGGATTCCCTCCACATAGGACAACTTCTGCAAGTAAAATGTTCCATTAATTCGTCTTGGCAATTTTCTTGATTAGCTGCCTTCCCTTGTCCATAAGCATAAACATATTTGCAAGGAAATTTCATGTTTGTCATGTAATCTTTCAACCAATCGATATGTGGATGAGTGACATCAGATGGCTGCAAAATATACCTTTGTTGCTGCTCACAATTCAAGACAATGTCAGTTATAATAAAAAATGTATTGTAGAAACAAGAAGCCCTTTTACCTTCTGAGGTATTAATTGTGATGATGCTTCTACCCATCCATCCAATGGATGGATAAGAAATTTCATTTGTTGAAACATATGGAATGTGTTCAGCCCTATGTTTGTCTTCCTCAAACAAAGAGATCTCATGATCTCTATGGAACTCTATGGATGCCTCCCCCCTTCATCCAATGGCTCAACTCTCTGCCATTGATCCAAGGGTGCAAAAATCCATCAATTGACCCACACATTGAGGGTAAGTTTAGATATGATGTCTTTTTGTCACAAGTGGTTTCACACACAAGAATGGGATGCCTCCCCTGCTTCCAGTGAAAGAACATGTCATCGGTCTCAATTTTAGGATCCTCCTGCTCATCATGTGACACTAAAAGGAAAAATCCTTTTACCCAATTTTCATTCCCAAAATATGTGGTTGAATATGAAGTGGGGAATGAGGGATGGTGAGCCTTGTACTGAACATTTCATCCGTAGAAGTTGTGGATGTATCCTCTCTATTAATGGCTGATCCATCTATGGTGAAATCAGCTGCATCTTCTTTGGAAGAGGGACTTTCTTCAATGAACCTCTCATGTTCATTCTGGAAAAAATCATGTGCTTGCTTTTCACCCATTGTTTTTGCACATTCTTCAAGCACATACCGAATAGACTGCTCCTCATGGTCCAACCACTCATGAGGTTCCTCCATGGAATATTTTATGTCATTGACCCAAAAGGGATGACTCTTAGGAAAAAATGAGGATTCAGTCAATTCTTTCCACTCTTGTTGGAATTGTTCTATCTTCATTTGGGATTATAAGAGAGCACTTTGAGTGTATCTCAAATAATCTTGGGTGGCCAACAACTCGCTTTTGAGCTTGTAGTTCTCTTTTTCATATCTGCAAATATTTTCTTCATCATGCAATGATGATTTCCGCAACAATTCAACAAGCTTGAACATGTAATTTTTATCTAAAAGCAACTGTGAGAAATTACCTTTGACTGTGGACATTGATTTCTGGATATTCTCCATGGCTGCAAAGAAATATTGATCTTCCATTAAAGTAGCTTCCCAACACAACCTTGAAAATGAAGCATGAGTGTCATGGAGAATTTTCATGGCTTCTTGGATCTTCTGTTCATCCATCTTTAAAGATCCTGCAAGAAGTTGAGGTTCTTGCAGATGTTCCTCCTCTTCATTTTCCATCACCGGATCAATTTCATGCAGTGCACTTGAGGTTTTGAAATCTGATCTATATGTTGCTGCTGCAATATATTCATCTTTTAGGTCCTCAAAAACATAATTTGGGCTACAACATAAGTGCTCATTCATCCTTGGTGCAACAAAAAGGTCTTCTCTCAAAGTTCATCCTTCACACTGCTTTAATTCCTTACACCGGAATTCTGAACCTCAACACTAGGGGGATCAACCATTCTGCACTTTTCAGTGGAAGTGGTTGCTATATCAGATGCACATAATGACACATAAAAATCAGAAATTACTAACTTACCATGTGTCATGTTATCCTCTTTATGTGGTGGAATTATGATGGTTTGTTCATCCACCCATTTCTCTGCTTCACATCCTATTGGGGTGTGCTCAATTTTTGCTTCTTTGAGAGGCTCAAGGGGTGACTATAAATGTGAATTGTGTTCCTCTTTTGGATCAGATCCAAAATATGTCTCACCAAAATCAATATGCCCCATCTCTTCTGCACTTATCTTGAAATCACCCATGAATAAATTGGGAGTGGTTTCACCTTCCACATTGCCAACAATCGAATGTTTGACTGCTGGATCTTCCACTATGCACCATCCTTCTTCATATTCTTTAGATGAAAGTTTCGGTGTCTTATCACTCTTATTTTTGATGAAACTGGGCTCATTTATATTTACAATCTCTTCCCCATGGTGTGATGGTTGTGATGAAAAATCAAATTTCTTATCATACACATGACTAGTATTTTCTCCTTTATGAACTGATGTCTTAGGGCATAGATTGGAAAAGTTGTTTGATTCTTTTCTCTAGTGCAACATGTGTTTCATTTCTTGGAAAATTTTATCAACAGTGAAAGAAACCATCCTATTGTATTTGATCATCCTACCTACCTCAAGTTCACAGAAATCTCGAAAAGATAAGAGATCTCGGATCTCTTCCTTCAAGGCATTGTATTCCATGAGATACTGGAATGATCCCTTTACCTTCTTTCCACATGAAACTGTTCCATTTTCCCATTTAGACATAAGTATATCAAATCCTATGTCCTCTTCCATCATATAATCAGCAAGGTAAACATCTTCAAACCTTTGAAAACAATAATCTCCCACAGAGGACATCTCCTCTTCTTCATCTGGCTCAAAATAAAATTCTTCAATTATAGGTAAGAGCCTCATACTGCAACTTGGAGAATATCTACAATATTCCTTCAATGGTGAGATTCTTTCTCTTCACAGGGGTGGAGTAAAGTGCTCTGATACCACTGTAATATCCTTGGAAAAATTTGTCCAAGATATTAACTCAAGTTCATAATTTTTTTGATAAAATTTACTTGACAATTTTTATTCAATTCATCGAACAAAGTAGGAAGTTAGTGACGGGTAAGGAGACTTGAAACTGAGTTTGGTAGGATGAACTTTCAGTTCTGAAATTTTTATTGGGAAATGTGCAGAAGAAACATAAACAGTGGGAAATTGGATCCTTTGTACAAAGCACGCAGATCATTTATGTTTTGGACATCAGCTACTACTGAAGCCTACCGTAATGCTTCTTGGGTACATCCGCATATACAAACTAGATCGGGAAGGATAACAGGGTTTATAATAGTCAATGGGTTTCTGGTTATGTTCAAGATAATAAATGATCAGTCTTGGAAGAGTTTACAGAGAATTGGGGCTTTTGGCCTCTCCCGGGATTGTGGAGCTAGTCTTTTTCAGAACTTCCCAAACAATGTCTAAAGGATACCAAATTTTGGAAATGAGGGATTTTATGGATACTGGGATGTGTCAAGGACCTGCTCCAACTGACGGATTAATAGAAGAGTGTACAAAATGAATTCTATAGACAAAATGGAAAAACTAGTCGAATTTAGGCATCAAACTAGCTAGTCTTGGATTTTATCATGATAAACTGTCTTAAGGAAATACAAACTCTGTTCTGATGATTGTATTATATATGATATGAATTATTATAACCATTAAAAATCAAATATAGAGTTCATAACAGTTCTCTTAACTTCTAATGCTTGCTTTACAATGGACAATGCCTCACAGGATATTTTCTTCTTACATGAGCTAGAGAATAGAGTAGAGAAGGAGAGAATTACTGTGGATCTGAACTGGAAGTAATTATCAGTCCATCTACTTGTTAGATGACTGAAATTGCTGCATTCTGAATGTAATGAACTTCAATGGGAGCCAGGATCATTAGTTCTCCTCTCTTAGGAAAATCACCTCCAATCTGGCAACAGGTAGAGTAGAAGAGAGAGAAGAGATGGAGTTCGATATGAACTTGATATTCTGGAATATGGAAGCCTCTTATGTCTGCAAATAACCACTGATAAGCCTCACAGAAGATTATGAGAACACCTTCCTATATACATCTTCATCTATGGTGCTTCCTCCTAAAAAACTGATTGTAAAACACCTCCAGTGGAAGCCTCCTCTCCAATATGACGATAGATCTTCATTGCTGCTCCATACTGAATGTCACTGGATGTAATACTATCTGATGTACCTGCATAACACTCATAGAAAACTCACAAAGCCTCGGGGCACATCTCCCAAGAGAAATTGTTGAGGCACGTCACTCAACAGTTGAGTAGCTCAGAGCTCTCAAACCAAAATTGCAAATGAAAAAAGTTGTCAAATGGATTTGGTTGGATTCTTTTATAAAATCCATGATGACCTACTGAACAAGTTGCTTGGATTGGTAACCTGTGAGAGTAGGTTACCTACTTTCCCATCCTATTCCAAAGCCATGAGGGCGCCATCTTGAGATAATTAGCAAGTTTTGTCTTTGAAAAAATTTTCTTCCTTTACCTTCCTTCACTGAAATTGGCAAGTGCACCTTAGTGAGCTTTTCTGGATGTTTCTACTTTCCTTCTGATTGCTTTTGTTCATCTTTCCACTTTCTTTACTTTCCTCTTTTCTTCTTTTGCCAGTTTCTAATTTGTTTTCTTGCCTTCTTTCCTCCAATTGATTCCTTGCTTTTCCTGAGATTTTGCCACTTAGGAAAGATTGGCCCTACTTGCTCAAATTCGACCTCCTAGTCTTGTCATCACCACTTGCCAATAATTATTAGCCAAAATTATTAATAAAAATATTAGAAACTCAATATTACTCCAAAATTCAGAGTTTAATTAATTACTTAATAATTAATCAACCACTATGGTATAATTGCCTCACAAATACCCCATTAATTAAATTCTCATTTAATTAATCACTTAGACTTAGTCATGGGGTTAATAGCTACATGGAGGGGCCCTCCTTGTCCATTTAATTCCCAAATACAACCTTAGGCATCTTCCATAAGATAGTTTCCATACCTGCTCATTAATTAAATAATTATTGGCTAGGTGACTTAGGCAAAATTCACCCCATGGACCATAGCAAAATTTGGGGACATGACAGTCTTCCCTTCCTAAGATTGCTTGTCCTCAAGCAATGCCATGATTCCACCAAGCTTTTGCTACACCACTCTGATTATAATTGTCCCCATCCATTGTACAGTCTGAAACTTGGGTCTTTAGAAAAATGAAGAAAAATTGTACTGCAATTAATATCTGCAATTTAACCAGCAATGAACAAAATTTTCAACCCAGATAGGATAACTTGAGTAGAATTCCTGGATCCCACGGTTTCTCCTGCAAGGACCAAATTTTTTTTGTCATCTTTGGAAATTTGTCACTCCCATGAATGCTAGGATCCCAAAGTATCAACTACATTTTCCCAATCTCCAAGCATGTGGATTCCCTCCACATAGGCCAACTTCTGCAAGTAAAATGTTCCATTAATTCGTCTTGGCAATTTTCTTGATTAGCTGCCTTCCCTTGTCCATAAGCATAAACATATTTGCAAGGAAATTTCATGTTTGTCATGTAATCTTTCAACCAATCGATATGTGGATGAGTGACATCAGATGGCTGCAAAATATACCTTTGTTGCTGCTCACAATTCAAGACAATGTCAGTTATAATAAAAAATGTATTGTAGAAACAAGAAGCCCTTTTACCTTCTGAGGTATTAATTGTGATGATGCTTCTACCCATCCATCCAATGGATGGATAAGAAATTTCATTTGCTGAAACATATGGAATGTGTTCAGCCCTATGTTTGTCTTCCTCAAACAAAGAGATCTCATGATCTCTATGGAACTCTATGGATGCCTCCCCCCTTCATCCAATGGCTCAACTCTCTGCCATTGATCCAAGGGTGCAAAAATCCATCAATTGACCCACACATTGAGGGTAAGTTTAGATATGATGTCTTTTTGTCACAAGTGGTTTCACACACAAGAATGGGATGCCTCCCCTGCTTCCAGTGAAAGAACATGTCATCGGTCTCAATTTTAGGATCCTCCTGCTCATCATGTGACACTAAAAGGAAAAATCCTTTTACCCAATTTTCATTCCCAAAATATGTGGTTGAATATGAAGTGGGGAATGAGGGATGGTGAGCCTTGTACTGAACATTTCATCCGTAGAAGTTGTGGATGTATCCTCTCTATTAATGGCTGATCCATCTATGGTGAAATCAGCTGCATCTTCTTTGGAAGAGGGACTTTCTTCAATGAACCTCTCATGTTCATTCTGGAAAAAATCATGTGCTTGCTTTTCACCCATTGTTTTTGCACATTCTTCAAGCACATACCGAATAGACTGCTCCTCATGGTCCAACCACTCATGAGGTTCCTCCATGGAATATTTTATGTCATTGACCCAAAAGGGATGACTCTTAGGAAAAAATGAGGATTCAGTCAATTCTTTCCACTCTTGTTGGAATTGTTCTATCTTCATTTGGGATTATAAGAGAGCACTTTGAGTGTATCTCAAATAATCTTGGGTGGCCAACAACTCGCTTTTGAGCTTGTAGTTCTCTTTTTCATATCTGCAAATATTTTCTTCATCATGCAATGATGATTTCCGCAACAATTCAACAAGCTTGAACATGTAATTTTTATCTAAAAGCAACTGTGAGAAATTACCTTTGACTGTGGACATTGATTTCTGGATATTCTCCATGGCTGCAAAGAAATATTGATCTTCCATTAAAGTAGCTTCCCAACACAACCTTGAAAATGAAGCATGAGTGTCATGGAGAATTTTCATGGCTTCTTGGATCTTCTGTTCATCCATCTTTAAAGATCCTGCAAGAAGTTGAGGTTCTTGCAGATGTTCCTCCTCTTCATTTTCCATCACCGGATCAATTTCATGCAGTGCACTTGAGGTTTTGAAATCTGATCTATATGTTGCTGCTGCAATATATTCATCTTTTAGGTCCTCAAAAACATAATTTGGGCTACAACATAAGTGCTCATTCATCCTTGGTGCAACAAAAAGGTCTTCTCTCAAAGTTCATCCTTCACACTGCTTTAATTCCTTACACCGGAATTCTGAACCTCAACACTAGGGGGATCAACCATTCTGCACTTTTCAGTGGAAGTGGTTGCTATATCAGATGCACATAATGACACATAAAAATCAGAAATTACTAACTTACCATGTGTCATGTTATCCTCTTTATGTGGTGGAATTATGATGGTTTGTTCATCCACCCATTTCTCTGCTTCACATCCTATTGGGGTGTGCTCAATTTTTGCTTCTTTGAGAGGCTCAAGGGGTGACTATAAATGTGAATTGTGTTCCTCTTTTGGATCAGATCCAAAATATGTCTCACCAAAATCAATATGCCCCATCTCTTCTGCACTTATCTTGAAATCACCCATGAATAAATTGGGAGTGGTTTCACCTTCCACATTGCCAACAATCGAATGTTTGACTGCTGGATCTTCCACTATGCACCATCCTTCTTCATATTCTTTAGATGAAAGTTTCGGTGTCTTATCACTCTTATTTTTGATGAAACTGGGCTCATTTATATTTACAATCTCTTCCCCATGGTGTGATGGTTGTGATGAAAAATCAAATTTCTTATCATACACATGACTAGTATTTTCTCCTTTATGAACTGATGTCTTAGGGCATAGATTGGAAAAGTTGTTTGATTCTTTTCTCTAGTGCAACATGTGTTTCATTTCTTGGAAAATTTTATCAACAGTGAAAGAAACCATCCTATTGTATTTGATCATCCTACCTACCTCAAGTTCACAGAAATCTCGAAAAGATAAGAGATCTCGGATCTCTTCCTTCAAGGCATTGTATTCCATGAGATACTGGAATGATCCCTTTACCTTCTTTCCACATGAAACTGTTCCATTTTCCCATTTAGACATAAGTATATCAAATCCTATGTCCTCTTCCATCATATAATCAGCAAGGTAAACATCTTCAAACCTTTGAAAACAATAATCTCCCACAGAGGACATCTCCTCTTCTTCATCTGGCTCAAAATAAAATTCTTCAATTATAGGTAAGAGCCTCATACTGCAACTTGGAGAATATCTACAATATTCCTTCAATGGTGAGATTCTTTCTCTTCACAGGGGTGGAGTAAAGTGCTCTGATACCACTGTAATATCCTTGGAAAAATTTGTCCAAGATATTAACTCAAGTTCATAATTTTTTTGATAAAATTTACTTGACAATTTTTATTCAATTCATCGAACAAAGTAGGAAGTTAGTGACGGGTAAGGAGACTTGAAACTGAGTTTGGTAGGATGAACTTTCAGTTCTGAAATTTTTATTGGGAAATGTGCAGAAGAAACATAAACAGTGGGAAATTGGATCCTTTGTACAAAGCACGCAGATCATTTATGTTTTGGACATCAGCTACTACTGAAGCCTACCGTAATGCTTCTTGGGTACATCCGCATATACAAACTAGATCGGGAAGGATAACAGGGTTTATAATAGTCAATGGGTTTCTGGTTATGTTCAAGATAATAAATGATCAGTCTTGGAAGAGTTTACAGAGAATTGGGGCTTTTGGCCTCTCCCGGGATTGTGGAGCTAGTCTTTTTCAGAACTTCCCAAACAATGTCTAAAGGATACCAAATTTTGGAAATGAGGGATTTTATGGATACTGGGATGTGTCAAGGACCTGCTCCAACTGACGGATTAATAGAAGAGTGTACAAAATGAATTCTATAGACAAAATGGAAAAACTAGTCGAATTTAGGCATCAAACTAGCTAGTCTTGGATTTTATCATGATAAACTGTCTTAAGGAAATACAAACTCTGTTCTGATGATTGTATTATATATGATATGAATTATTATAACCATTAAAAATCAAATATAGAGTTCATAACAGTTCTCTTAACTTCTAATGCTTGCTTTACAATGGACAATGCCTCACAGGCTATTTTCTTCTTACATGAGCTAGAGAATAGAGTAGAGAAGGAGAGAATTACTGTGGATGTGAACTGGAAGTAATTATCAGTCCATCGACTTGTTAGATGACTGAACTTGCTGCATTCTGAATTTAATGACCTTGAATGGGAGCCAGGATCATCAGTTCTCCTCTCTTAGGAAAATCACCTCCAATCCGACAGCGGGTAGAGTAGAAGAGAGAGAAGAGAGGGAATTTGATCTGAACTTGATATTATTGAATATGGAAGCCTCTTATGTCTACAAATAGCCACTGATAAGCCTCACAGAAGATTCTGAGAACACCTTCCCATATACATCTTCATCTATGGTGCTTCCTCCTAAAAAACTGATTGTAAAACACCTCCAGTGGAAGCCTCCTCTCCAATATGACGATAGATCTTCATTGCTGCTCCATACTGAATGTCACTGGATGTAATACTATCTGATGTACCTGCATAACACTCATAGAAAACTCACAAAGCCTCGGGGCACATCTCCCAAGAGAAATTGTTGAGGCACGTCACTCAACAGTTGAGTAGCTCAGAGCTCTCAAACCAAAATTGCAAATGAAAAAAGTTGTCAAATGGATTTGGTTGGATTCTTTTATAAAATCCATGATGACCTACTGAACAAGTTGCTTGGATTGGTAACCTGTGAGAGTAGGTTACCCACTTTCCCATCCTATTCCAAAGCCATGAGGGCGCCATCTTGAGATAATTAGCAAGTTTTGTCTTTGAAAAAATTTTCTTCCTTTACCTTCCTTCACTGAAATTGGCAAGTGCACCTTAGTGAGCTTTTCTGGATGTTTCTACTTTCCTTCTGATTGCTTTTGTTCATCTTTCCACTTTCTTTACTTTCCTCTTTTCTTCTTTTGCCAGTTTCTAATTTGTTTTCTTGCCTTCTTTCCTCCAATTGATTCCTTGCTTTTCCTGAGATTTTGCCACTTAGGAAAGATTGGCCCTACTTGCTCAAATTCGACCTCCTAGTCTTGTCATCACCACTTGCCAATAATTATTAGCCAAAATTATTAATAAAAATATTAGAAACTCAATATTACTCCAAAATTCAGAGTTTAATTAATTACTTAATAATTAATCAACCACTATGGTATAATTGCCTCACAAATACCCCATTAATTAAATTCTCATTTAATTAATCACTTAGACTTAGTCATGGGGTTAATAGCTACATGGAGGGGCCCTCCTTGTCCATTTAATTCCCAAATACAACCTTAGGCATCTTCCATAAGATAGTTTCCATACCTGCTCATTAATTAAATAATTATTGGCTAGGTGACTTAGGCAAAATTCACCCCATGGACCATAGCAAAATTTGGGGACATGACAGTCTTCCCTTCCTAAGATTGCTTGTCCTCAAGCAATGCCATGATTCCACCAAGCTTTTGCTACACCACTCTGATTATAATTGTCCCCATCCATTGTACAGTCTGAAACTTGGGTCTTTAGAAAAATGAAGAAAAATTGTACTGCAATTAATATCTGCAATTTAACCAGCAATGAACAAAATTTTCAACCCAGATAGGATAACTTGAGTAGAATTCCTGGATCCCACGGTTTCTCCTGCAAGGACCAAAATTTTTTTGTCATCTTTGGAAATTTGTCACTCCCATGAATGCTAGGATCCCAAAGTATCAACTACATTTTCCCAATCTCCAAGCATGTGGATTCCCTCCACATAGGCCAACTTCTGCAAGTAAAATGTTCCATTAATTCGTCTTGGCAATTTTCTTGATTAGCTGCCTTCCCTTGTCCATAAGCATAAACATATTTGCAAGGAAATTTCATGTTTGTCATGTAATCTTTCAACCAATCGATATGTGGATGAGTGACATCAGATGGCTGCAAAATATACCTTTGTTGCTGCTCACAATTCAAGACAATGTCAGTTATAATAAAAAATGTATTGTAGAAACAAGAAGCCCTTTTACCTTCTGAGGTATTAATTGTGATGATGCTTCTACCCATCCATCCAATGGATGGATAAGAAATTTCATTTGCTGAAACATATGGAATGTGTTCAGCCCTATGTTTGTCTTCCTCAAACAAAGAGATCTCATGATCTCTATGGAACTCTATGGATGCCTCCCCCCTTCATCCAATGGCTCAACTCTCTGCCATTGATCCAAGGGTGCAAAAATCCATCAATTGACCCACACATTGAGGGTAAGTTTAGATATGATGTCTTTTTGTCACAAGTGGTTTCACACACAAGAATGGGATGCCTCCCCTGCTTCCAGTGAAAGAACATGTCATCGGTCTCAATTTTAGGATCCTCCTGCTCATCATGTGACACTAAAAGGAAAAATCCTTTTACCCAATTTTCATTCCCAAAATATGTGGTTGAATATGAAGTGGGGAATGAGGGATGGTGAGCCTTGTACTGAACATTTCATCCGTAGAAGTTGTGGATGTATCCTCTCTATTAATGGCTGATCCATCTATGGTGAAATCAGCTGCATCTTCTTTGGAAGAGGGACTTTCTTCAATGAACCTCTCATGTTCATTCTGGAAAAAATCATGTGCTTGCTTTTCACCCATTGTTTTTGCACATTCTTCAAGCACATACCGAATAGACTGCTCCTCATGGTCCAACCACTCATGAGGTTCCTCCATGGAATATTTTATGTCATTGACCCAAAAGGGATGACTCTTAGGAAAAAATGAGGATTCAGTCAATTCTTTCCACTCTTGTTGGAATTGTTCTATCTTCATTTGGGATTATAAGAGAGCACTTTGAGTGTATCTCAAATAATCTTGGGTGGCCAACAACTCGCTTTTGATCTTGTAGTTCTCTTTTTCATATCTGCAAATATTTTCTTCATCATGCAATGATGATTTCCGCAACAATTCAACAAGCTTGAACATGTAATTTTTATCTAAAAGCAACTGTGAGAAATTACCTTTGACTGTGGACATTGATTTCTGGATATTCTCCATGGCTGCAAAGAAATATTGATCTTCCATTAAAGTAGCTTCCCAACACAACCTTGAAAATGAAGCATGAGTGTCATGGAGAATTTTCATGGCTTCTTGGATCTTCTGTTCATCCATCTTTAAAGATCCTGCAAGAAGTTGAGGTTCTTGCAGATGTTCCTCCTCTTCATTTTCCATCACCGGATCAATTTCATGCAGTGCACTTGAGGTTTTGAAATCTGATCTATATGTTGCTGCTGCAATATATTCATCTTTTAGGTCCTCAAAAACATAATTTGGGCTACAACATAAGTGCTCATTCATCCTTGGTGCAACAAAAAGGTCTTCTCTCAAAGTTCATCCTTCACACTGCTTTAATTCCTTACACCGGAATTCTGAACCTCAACACTAGGGGGATCAACCATTCTGCACTTTTCAGTGGAAGTGGTTGCTATATCAGATGCACATAATGACACATAAAAATCAGAAATTACTAACTTACCATGTGTCATGTTATCCTCTTTATGTGGTGGAATTATGATGGTTTGTTCATCCACCCATTTCTCTGCTTCACATCCTATTGGGGTGTGCTCAATTTTTGCTTCTTTGAGAGGCTCAAGGGGTGACTATAAATGTGAATTGTGTTCCTCTTTTGGATCAGATCCAAAATATGTCTCACCAAAATCAATATGCCCCATCTCTTCTGCACTTATCTTGAAATCACCCATGAATAAATTGGGAGTGGTTTCACCTTCCACATTGCCAACAATCGAATGTTTGACTGCTGGATCTTCCACTATGCACCATCCTTCTTCATATTCTTTAGATGAAAGTTTCGGTGTCTTATCACTCTTATTTTTGATGAAACTGGGCTCATTTATATTTACAATCTCTTCCCCATGGTGTGATGGTTGTGATGAAAAATCAAATTTCTTATCATACACATGACTAGTATTTTCTCCTTTATGAACTGATGTCTTAGGGCATAGATTGGAAAAGTTGTTTGATTCTTTTCTCTAGTGCAACATGTGTTTCATTTCTTGGAAAATTTTATCAACAGTGAAAGAAACCATCCTATTGTATTTGATCATCCTACCTACCTCAAGTTCACAGAAATCTCGAAAAGATAAGAGATCTCGGATCTCTTCCTTCAAGGCATTGTATTCCATGAGATACTGGAATGATCCCTTTACCTTCTTTCCACATGAAACTGTTCCATTTTCCCATTTAGACATAAGTATATCAAATCCTATGTCCTCTTCCATCATATAATCAGCAAGGTAAACATCTTCAAACCTTTGAAAACAATAATCTCCCACAGAGGACATCTCCTCTTCTTCATCTGGCTCAAAATAAAATTCTTCAATTATAGGTAAGAGCCTCATACTGCAACTTGGAGAATATCTACAATATTCCTTCAATGGTGAGATTCTTTCTCTTCACAGGGGTGGAGTAAAGTGCTCTGATACCACTGTAATATCCTTGGAAAAATTTGTCCAAGATATTAACTCAAGTTCATAATTTTTTTGATAAAATTTACTTGACAATTTTTATTCAATTCATCGAACAAAGTAGGAAGTTAGTGACGGGTAAGGAGACTTGAAACTGAGTTTGGTAGGATGAACTTTCAGTTCTGAAATTTTTATTGGGAAATGTGCAGAAGAAACATAAACAGTGGGAAATTGGATCCTTTGTACAAAGCACGCAGATCATTTATGTTTTGGACATCAGCTACTACTGAAGCCTACCGTAATGCTTCTTGGGTACATCCGCATATACAAACTAGATCGGGAAGGATAACAGGGTTTATAATAGTCAATGGGTTTCTGGTTATGTTCAAGATAATAAATGATCAGTCTTGGAAGAGTTTACAGAGAATTGGGGCTTTTGGCCTCTCCCGGGATTGTGGAGCTAGTCTTTTTCAGAACTTCCCAAACAATGTCTAAAGGATACCAAATTTTGGAAATGAGGGATTTTATGGATACTGGGATGTGTCAAGGACCTGCTCCAACTGACGGATTAATAGAAGAGTGTACAAAATGAATTCTATAGACAAAATGGAAAAACTAGTCGAATTTAGGCATCAAACTAGCTAGTCTTGGATTTTATCATGATAAACTGTCTTAAGGAAATACAAACTCTGTTCTGATGATTGTATTATATATGATATGAATTATTATAACCATTAAAAATCAAATATAGAGTTCATAACAGTTCTCTTAACTTCTAATGCTTGCTTTACAATGGACAATGCCTCACAGGCTATTTTCTTCTTACATGAGCTAGAGAATAGAGTAGAGAAGGAGAGAATTACTGTGGATGTGAACTGGAAGTAATTATCAGTCCATCGACTTGTTAGATGACTGAACTTGCTGCATTCTGAATTTAATGACCTTGAATGGGAGCCAGGATCATCAGTTCTCCTCTCTTAGGAAAATCACCTCCAATCCGACAGCGGGTAGAGTAGAAGAGAGAGAAGAGAGGGAATTTGATCTGAACTTGATATTATTGAATATGGAAGCCTCTTATGTCTACAAATAGCCACTGATAAGCCTCACAGAAGATTCTGAGAACACCTTCCCATATACATCTTCATCTATGGTGCTTCCTCCTCAAAAAATGACTGTAAAACACCTCCAGTGGAAGCCTTCTCTCCAATATGACAATAGATCTTCATTGCTGCTCCATACTGAATGTCACTGGCTGTAATACTATCTGATGTACATACATAACACTCATAGAAAACTCACAAAGCCTTGGGGCACATCACTCAACAATTGAGTAGCTCAAAGCTCTCAAACCAAAATTGCAAATGACAAAAGTTGACAAATGGAGTTGGTTGGATTCTTTTATAAACTCCATGATGACCTACTGAGAAAGTTGCTTGGATTGGTAACCTATGTGATTAGGTTACCCACTTGCCCATCCTATTCCAAAGCCATGAGGGCGCCATCTTGAGATAATTAGCAAGTTTTGTCTTCGAAAAACTTTCCTTCCTGTACCTTCCTTCACTGAAATTGGCAAGTGCACCTTAGTGAGCTTTTCTGGATGTTTCTACTTTCCTTCTGATTTCTTTTCTTCATCTTTCCACTTTCTTTACTTTCCTCTTTTCTTCTTTTGCCAGTTTCTAATTTGTTTTCTTGCCTTCTTTCCTCCAATTGATTCCTTGCTTTTCCTGAGATTTTACCACTTAGGAAAGATTGGCCCTACTTTCTCAAATTCGACCTCCTAGTCTTGTCATCACCACTTGCCAATAATTATTAGCCAAAATTATTAATAAAAATATTAGAAACTCAATATTACTCCAAAATTCAGAGTTTAATTAATTACTTAATAATTAATCAACCACTATGGTATAATTGCCTCACAAATATCCCATTTATTAAATTCTCATTTAATTAATCACTTAGAATTAGTCATGGGGTTAATAAATACATGGGGGACCCCTCCTTGTCCATTTAATTCCCAAATACAACCTTAGGCATCTTCCATAAGGCAGTTTCCATACTTGCTCATTAATTAAATAATTATTGCCTAGCTGACTTAAGGCAAAATTTACCCCATGGACCATAGCAAAATTTGGGGACATGACAGATAGCAGGATAGACCTTGGTAAGCCTCGGTGAAAATCCCTAAGGGTTCCATAGTGTTGCGAGGATCTTGGAACCATGCAAATCCTTGTTTATTTAGCGAAGAGTTTGATTTGTTGGTTTTTGGTTTCGCTGAGAATCGTAGGTGTAAAATCTCGGTGTACAGTTGGTTGTAATGTCAAACTTGAAGTTGTAAGGCATTTGTTTTTGAGGGCTTAACCTTTTGAGCTGTAGCTCGCAACATTTCATAATATTTCGCCTCGGTTATTGTTGAAGCTTTTAAATTAAAATATTATTCGAAACTATTGTTGATCTACATGTTCAGTGTTATTTGTTTGACTTAGTTTGAAGTTGTTTTGTCGTAAGACTTTGGTGAAATGTTTATGGAAAAACCATACTGTTTAAGTCGTGGTTTGGAAGTTTTGAACCTTCTTCCCTGCTCTAGATTTTGATTTTTTTCATAGAGTAATTGTATGGCAAGGTTTGAGCCAATTTTACTTGCAAGTGGGAAGTTGATGAACAACTAAAAAGTATACTTTCGGCAGCTCAGAGTTAAAGTAAAGTCTGCCGTGAAAGTGAAAACTAGGGCTGAGCCCGATGCTATGTTTTAGACTAGTAGGGTTTTGTTTAACAAGCCGAGCCACAGGCTAATTGTAACCTTGTCGTGGTTAAAATGCCAAGGGATACGTTTGGTTTAAAATAAATAAATGAGGGTTTCGAATCCCGTTCTCATAACATTTCTTGTTTTTGATAATCCAATGCATAGTGTTATTAGTAATATCTACAAGGAACTTACGCTCAAGGTTTTAAACCCAGAATAAACATTAGATTTATAAAATGCTATAAAACTTGTACTAGATTTGAATTTTAAAATACATACAATAAAATTATTATTTCACTACTGTAACACTAAACTTTGTTTTGGTTAAATATAGCATTATAAATTCGATGATTGAAGGCTTTAAGTTATTTCTTAATTTCTACATGTTTTCTGAAACATGAAAGTATTTATGCGGAATACTAAATGGAAATGGAACAAGAAATAATACTTAGAAAGTTAATTTATTTAAATCTGATAAATATATTACTATTGTTTATAGGTCATAAAGGAAATGCATTGCTATGGTTATGATCATAAATTCTAAGTTTATAAAACCTAGATTATACTAGCATCCTTAGTATAAATAGAGTGTTAACCTTTAATATATGAGATCATTCGAATGCATAAAGTTAGTATTTCTGTGATTAAACTAACTACATAATTGTTTTAGTTTCCTAGTTAGTAATTTTCTGAAAGAATCAATGTATTTACACTGAAATGAATCATGTAATTATTTTGAAATTAAAATAGATTTGTTTATGAATTCACTACTTCGAATCTATTTACAGTATTACATTTCACATCTATTTTAATTCTGTCTTCCTTGTACTAGAGTACGACATTGGAAATAGTGTGTGGAAAAATGTAGGGAAGCATTTTATTCTATCATTCAAAATAAATCATACATCCATAATTCATTGAACCTAATAGTTGTGTGGCCTTTCAGAAATAGATAAATTGTAGAAATCAATCATTTAATTTTTCAGTACATAATACTTAAATTTAATTCAGAAATTGGTAATATAACATTCATATTTTTAGTATTTAACTTGACAGTAAGAAAGTAAGATAACACGAATGAACCTAATAACTGAAGAAGAAACAAACAACCAAAGGAGCTCGTTCCACCCAACCTTCTCCTGAAGACAACCAAGTTACTTTCCTTAGGACCCCCGAGCCTATTCACTGAACCACCAGGACGAAGATGCTGTGTGGAGTAATAGAATAAATTCCTTTGCAACTCAGCAATAACACTTAGCAGTAGTACTTCCCACTTTTAGCAATATTGAACTCAGCAATGTGGCTGCACTAGTTCAGAATGCATTCTTAGTTCACTCAATCACTTCTAACCTTACCCTCATTGAATCTCTTGTGCTCATAAATTATCACAAGGTAAGAATGAATGGCCCCTGCTGAATTCAATGGGTAGATAAGAAGCATGCCTGGATCTTTTGGTCAGTTTATTTCAGTAAGTGACCCACCTTCTCAGTTCCACTTTCTTGGGGAACATGTATTAAAAGTAGGGAAGTTTCCCCCTGCAATAGTTAGAAGTGAGTTGAGGATGCTGCCAAGTGTCAGTTTTCTCTCCACCCCAGTCCATTCCTCCCAGTGGGTCAGTGAACACTCATTCAACAGTCTCCTTTGGATGTTTGTCTCCACTTTTATTTATTAATAATAAAATATTCAAAGTAATTAATTGCATTCATCCTTGACCCCACTTGGTCAAAAGTCATAAAACTTTACAATAAAAATAAAACATAATATTTTCATCATGACATAAAATGTCTAGAGTTTGGGTATGGGACAAACACCCCCTCTTAAGTTCAACACCGTCCTCGATGTTACTTTATTCATCATCCTCTTGTTCTTCTTGAAACAACATTGGATATGCCACCCACATATTACTTTCCAATTCCCAAGTTGCTTCGTCCTGAATAAGGTGATTCCATTCCACCTTTACCTGTCCAATGGTACGATTACGAAGCAAAATTTTCCTCTTGTCGAGGATACAATCTAGTTCCACCATAAAATCTTCTTTTAGTTCCACCTATACATCATTCCAATTAATCACATGAGTAGCATCATGCACATACTTTTTCAAAAGAGAGATGTGAAATACATTATGTACTTTAAGATTCAGTGGTAATGCCAACTGATATGCCACTGGTCCTACCCTAGACAAGATTTCAAAAGGTCAGCAATAACTTGGTGCTAATTTAGCACAACTTCCCAATCTTAGGGAAATCTTCTTAGGTTTTACCTTGAGGAACATATGTTCACCAACCTAAAACTCTTTCTGAGTTCTTTTGAGATCTACATGACTTTTCTGTCTATCTTGTGCAATTTTCAAATTTCCTTGAACCTGTTTCATGGTTAGTTCCATTTCTTTTAACAAATCAGGTCCTAGCATTAACCTATCAACTGTATTGCTCCAAGAAATAGGAGTATTACATTTTTTGCCATATAAAATTTCAAAGGGACTGAGTTTTGCTGAAGCTTGGTAATGATTGCTATAAGCAAACTCAGCAAGATGAAAATATTCCTCCCATTTACCTGGCTGATCTCTAACATACATTCTTAACATGTCTTCAAGAATTTGATTAACTCTTTCAGTCTGCCCATCCATTTTTGGATGAAATGATGTACTGAAATTCAAAGTAGTATCTAAACCTTTAAATAAAGATTTCCAAAAATTTCCTGTAAACTTTGAGTCTCTATCATAAATTATAACTTTTGTTATACCATGCAAATGAAAAATATGTATCATAAAAATTTCAGCAATGTTAGCAGCCTTGTACGTTGTCTTAATAGGTATGAAATGGGCTTCTTTACTGAGTTTATCCACAACTACTATTATTGAATCATTATGTTTCTGATTTTTAAGTAACCCAGTAATAAAATCAATACTAATTATGTCCCACTTCCAATCTGGAATAGGTAGTGGCTGCAACAATCCAGCTGGATGTTGATGCTAAGCCTTTACTTGCTGACACTCTATACACCTAGCAATATATTCAGCTACTTCACTTTTCATACATGGCCAAAAAACTATTTTCTCAACATAGTTATCATCTTTTGATAACCAGGATGTGCTGAGTATGGACTTTTATGCAATTCATTTAAAATTAGCAACTTAATTTCAACAACATTAGTCACCTAAAGTTTGTTTTTATATAGCAGTAACCCTCTTTCATCAATTCTAAAATCTGTTATAAAATTTTCAGCATTATCTTCAGCAATTTTATTAAGTAAATTCTGATATTTTTCATCCATTTTGATTCTTTCCTTAATCTGATTTTCCAGATCAGTTTTGTAAGTATTGATTGCTGAAACAAAATTTACCCTTGCATTTTTGCTTAATGCATCAACGACCTTATTTTCCTTCCCTTTAATGTGTTGAATCTTGAAATCGTACTCGCTAGGGAAATCTAGCCACCTAGCTTGCCTTGCGTTTTGATTTGGTTGATCCAACACATATTTTAATCCTTTATTATCAGTCATTAAAATAAATTTTCTTCCAATTAAATGATGTTGCCACATTTTTAATGCATGTATTACAGCAGCCAACTCTAGGTCATAAGTTGCATAGTTCTTTTCATGAATCATTAACTTCCTAGACTCATATACAATCGCATGATCGTCTTGTGTTAAGACCCCACCAAGTCCGTCATTGCATGCATGTGTGCATACTATGAAATCTTTGTTGGGATCGAAATTTTTTAAAATAGGTGCTGTTGTTAATAACTGTTTTAGTTTCTTAAAGATTTATTCACATTTTTTATCCCATACAAATTTCTTACCTTTCTTTTGTAAAGATGTTATAGGATTTGCTATTCTAGAAAATCCATCGATAAACTTACGATAGTAACCTGTAATTCTCATAAAAGATTGTACACCAGTTACATCTTTCGGGGCAGGCCATTCATTAATTGCTTTAATCTTGTCTAGGTCTACTGTGATTCCATCCTTGGATATCACATGCCCTAGGTACTGTATTTTATATTTAAAGAAATCACATTTGCTGAACTTAGCGTAAAGTTGGCGTTCCCTTAACACTTGTAAAATTATCATTAAATGTTCGTCATGTTCCTCTTTTCGTCTTAGAATAAATTAGAATGTCATCAATAAATACCACTACAAATTTATCTTAGTACTTATGTAATACATTATTCATCAAACACATGAATACTACTGGAGCATTGGTCAGCCCGAAAGGCATAACCACGAACTCATAGTGTCCATAGTGAGTTCTAAATGCAGTCTTAAATATGTCCTCATCTTTAATTCTGAATTGGTGGTACCCTTACCTTAAATCTATTTTAGAGAATATCGTTGCATGCATAGTTAATTAAACAGATCGTCAATGCGGGGAAAAGGATATCTGTTTTTTATGGTCATTTTATTTAGCTGACGGTAGTCTATGCATAAACGCATAGTTCTGCCTTTCTTTTTAACAAAAATTACAGGTGCTCCCCATGGAGACACACTGGATCTTATGTAATTTTGATCAATCATTTCTTTAAGCTGTGATTTAAGTTCATTAAGCTCCAGAATATTCATTCTGTAAGGAGCCTTTGAGTTTGGTACCGCTCCCGGTACTAACTCAATGGTGAAATCAAGTTCCCTTTCCAGAGGTAGTCCTGGAATTTCTTCCGGGAATACATTAGAAAATTCCTTAAGAATGGGTATATGTTCCATATTTAACTTATCTTCCTTAGTGGATTGTTCGTCATTAATTACATTTACAGCAAACATCTTACACCCTTTACGGATAGCCTTTTTAACTTGTAAAGCAAAAATTTTTCTAACAAATGTCTTTCTAGGAATACCTTTTATTGTTATAGTTTCACATGCATCATTCAAACAAGTAAAAGTCTTTTCAAATAAATTTAATGCTACTCTATGCTTTTCTAACCAGTCCATTCCAATTAGAACATCGTAAGATCCTAAAAGTAACACATTCAGTTTAACATGAGTCCTAAAATGATTCATCAGTAATTCACATTCTTTTACATAATCAGTTACCTTTCTTTTTGTTCTAGTAGCTAATTGAACCAACCATGATTTATTAAAATTATCTATTTTCAAATTGCAACATTTAACTAAATCAGGTGAGACATAGCTAAGACTTTCTCTTGGATCAATTAAAATAGAAATGGGTTTATTTTTTAGCATACCTTCCACTTCAACCATGGAAGTTTGATGATCAGCTTGTCTGTTCTCCAAAGTTGTATTTATCCTAGGCATCTCCCTTGCTAAGTCACCGACAATAACCTCCTCCTATACAATATGTATGTTGCTGACAGTCTTCTTTATGAGTGGGCAGTTTGATGCATAGTGAGGTCCCTGACAGTCCCAACATTTAATAGGTTCTTTTTGTTAATTATTTTTAACAAATTTTTTTAGGTGGATCACTGTTCCTTGCAGCTGTAAATTTTGACTGTGTATTACTTGCTGCATTATTTCCTGGAAACTTTCTGTTAGAGTAATTACGTGAATTATTATTTCCAAAGTTGCAATTAAAAGAGAATTGCTTCTTCCTTTGCTCAAAGTTGTTAAGCCTTTTTTCTTTCTAGCTTGGTGTACCTTCTCTTTTCTTATTATGTTCATAACAGATGTTCTCCTTTCTCATGGCCTCTTCAAGAGTCCGAGTACCATCATACTCAATTATGTCTTTTATGTGAGAGGGAAAGCAACTCAGAAATCTCTGTACCTTAGGCTTTTCTTCAATGATATATGGAACATACCTTAATAAATTCAAAACTTTGCTGCATAACTCTCTCATATCCGTGGAACCTAGCTTTAACTCATAAAACCCTTTAGCCCGTTCCTTATAATACTGTTATGACAATTTTTTTTTTTTAAAATACTTCTTAAAATTACTCTAATTTACACTTTTCTCTTTTAAACCTTTTACTCGTTTCAGATCTTACCACCAGATGTCTGCTTTTCCAGTTAAATTATAAATTGCCATTTTAGTTTTTACATGACTTGAGTAATTGTAAATCTGGAAATACTTATTCATACCAGACAACCATGCTTCGACTGTCTCACTTTTTTCCGTTTCTCCTTTAAAAGTTGGTGGTTTGATCTTCTTAAACTCGCTAGAAATTTCTTCATAGGGCCAGTACTTATTTTTCATAGTTTAGCAGTCGTTGTTACTACTATCACTAGAATACTTGTACCTTTTCCTGTGTGCCCTTTCATCAAATTCAGAAAATGAACTGCTATATAATTAATCAATTTTACCTTTTTATCATTACGTTGGTAGGACATAGTTCCAGATTCAACATTATTTTTTGTTTCCTTATCTTGATCATTTTTAGAAAAATTATTTAGTAGGATTTGATTCAACTCCTCTTGAGCTTTCAGGATTCGTTCGTTTTCTTCCTTAATAGTTTTTATCTCAATTTTTAAATCTTTTACCATCCTTAATAATTTAGACGAATTATCATTCAATTCGACAAATAGATTTTCTACATTAATGTGTCTTTGTTCATTATTATTCTGTTTGTTATTAAGGGACCTGTCCTTAGTCGACTCTACTGGTCCTTCCATACTTGCAGTCTAGATTTATAAAATGCTGAAACTGAAAACAAAATTAATAAAATCAGTAATTTCCAATTCTGTCCTAAATTTTATTTACACGAGTGAGCCACTTCAGGCCTAGTATTTGAACTTGCGCTCTGATACCACATGTAACATCCCCAAAAATTCGCTAAAATTTAAAACTTTTGAAGTAGCAATAAATGCTTGTTTTTGCTATGCGGAAATAAAAAGTGTTAACATAATTAAACACCAGACAAAGTGTTTTAACGATAACAACTTCTATAATCTGTCGTTAATGATTAAAATTTTAGATTATGTATACATTCCAACATTGTCGTAACATCATTTATCGTCAAACAAACGTCAGAATGTTAAATATTTCAAATGCTTGCATTATGTACTTTATTGTTTGCATGCATATTGTTATTTTTGTTCTTTGTTATATAATTTTGATTCTAGAGATTAATTGATCATCTCACTGTAATGAATGGGTCATTGTGTATGCCCCGAGGCTTACTTAGCTATTGATAGCTAATGCTCCTGAATTCTAATTGCAGAATGCAATTAAGACGGAGAATTTCCAACTGAAGCATGCCAATGTAATTCAATTTATCTTGCAGTAATGTTTTAGCATTTTGAAAGATGAAATATGAAAGTATAGAGAAAAGTCTATTTTTCCATCGAATCAAGTATCCTAAAATATGGGTGAATCCACTAATATCATTCACCATTTTTGGCGGATTGCATGGGGAAAATATGTTTTTCGGACCCTTGATCGAGGTATTTTAGAGCCCTCGATCGAGGTTTTAAATGCTTGATCGAGGGTTTTAAAAGCTTGATCGAGGGTTTTAAAATACCTTGATCAAGGGTTTTAAAAAACCTCGATCGAGGGTTGAAACAAGACCTCGATCTAGCTTTTCAAAAGCTCGATCTAAGTTTTGAAAAGCTCGATCTAGGTTTTGAAAAGCTTGATCTAGGTTTTGAAAAGCTAGATTTAGCTTTTCAAAAACATAAAAAGGCCCATTTTAGGTCCTCGATCGAGCAAATACCTCGATCGAGGGTTTTAAAATACCTCGATCAAGGTGTTGTTAAACCCTTGATTGAGGTATTTTAAAACCCTCGATCAAGAAAATAGCTCGACCGAGGGCTTAAAAAATAGGCTGAGAGCCCTTTTCACTGCAGAATGAAAGTTTTGTCTGCCTTCCACAGAGATAAACCATGTCATTAAATGCTCATTAATGAGCGGACTTGATACCATTGGATTTGTCAACGAATCCTCTATCCAGATACATAAAATTTATGAATTTTTATTTTCATATGTCCTTTGTTTTTAAATTTCTACTAAAGCTTTCCCTAAAAAACCATGTCAACAACTTCGATTGAGCTCAAAGATAAATCCACGACATTCAAAATACACATCCAAAAAATTTGAAAAAATACACAAGCCTTAGATAAACGCATCCTCTTTAAAAGGGTATATTTAGTTTTGCAAATTATGTAAAAAATAAAAAGATTTGGTGCACGAACACACATGTGTGCAAAATGCGACTGAAATATTCATTGGTCATTTTCGAAAAATAATAGTAAATATATTTTTTCGAGAAAAATTAAAAGAAAAATATGTAATGCCTAGTGCGTTCTGTCTAGATCATGTTCACATGTTTCATTTTTATAATTATTACTTTAGTATTAAATTATCGTGCATGAACACAAACTACTTGTTAATTGCTCTTCAAATTTTTAAGTACACACGTTTCATTAAATGAAAATTCGACATGATAAATGACATTGGTATATTTCGAAAAAAATATCATTGGAAAGCCAACATAATTCTCTACATTTTGTTTTTCAACCGCATGTCAAAATTCATTTGGAAAATATGAGTTTCGAGGGATTCAATTTAATACATGGATAAAATTTCCGTTTTTCACCGTCATATTTGGCCAAAAAGAGTTACCCAGCTTCATGGAATCACCCATTATATTACATTAGTTACCTTCATGCATTTGGTATAAATATCATTCATGGTTCGTCTATTGAGTAAATAGTTTGATAACCTACTCCATACAAACTACGCAGAGTTCATTATATTAATAGTACCTACTATTGTATTCCAAACTACATGGAAAATTTACATTTTATTACATGACATACTTCTTTATCCATAACTATGGAGAAAACATTGCAATATTTCTTTTCTTACATAGATTATAAATATATTACCTATGTCATGCAATACAACCTAGCTTTTACAAGACTATAGAGAAATACCTTGTATTAACCCTACATACTATTTTATTTAAACTATGGAAATAGTCCATTACAATACAGTTCAATTTTATAAACTATATGTTGAGATCCATGTTATATATTATGATCATATTATGATACCATAAGTTATGGATATGGTTAAAATGCATGTTCTATATGCATAAACTATATGCACGAGGACTATAGCACTAAACTTTGACTATGAAATGATTGTATTTGCCACCATAAAAATAATACAATCCCTAAACTCTAAGCTTCATGAACTATGCAAGAATTATATCTATGGTGCAATAACTTCGTAGTGGGTATGCGTTGGCAGGTACTCAAAAGGTAGCTTTGGTATTTATGGTTCAATAACTACATTATGGTGGATTGCTTGTTGGTAGCTTCCGTGAAAATCTTCACATGAATGGAACATGGAACAATGTGGCAACCTTAGATGTGCAATATAAAAACTCACCAAGCTGTACATGGATTGTTATGATAAAAATCCTAGGTGGCTCTACGTGTTGGTAGATTGCTGTGCGTTGAAAGTTGTAATTATAAATGCTATTAAATGAGTTTTGTTATCGTGATTAGACCTACCTCTGTGGTGAGATCTACACCGTCGATCTCGGGGTCAGTCTCAGGTTTTGGGTTAAACCCTAACCCTGGCATTGATATGCCAACCTAATTGACAATTAATTCATTTTGCGATTTGTGAGGGAGAGGCCGACAGGCTTCCTACCCTTCAGGGTTTGTAACAATGTTGAGGGTGCCTCCCAAGGTTTCGATACCTCGACCTTGGTGTAAGCAATTGTTCTCAAAATAGTTCACAATCTGTACAGTTCTTAATTCTCTTGAAGTTCGATGGTGAGTTCTTCTTCTATACCGTAGGTGTTGATAGAGTCTGAAGGTTCAGGTGTGCTTCGGCATTTTCAAACTAATAGGGTTTTGGCTCTTCTTGGAGTTTGACTTGGAAACTTCATACACATGATGTATGCGTTGAAGAATATGGGATTCTCGGTTATGCTTCCAGTTTAAATGTAGGTGAAGTAGCAGTTTTCCTTTGAGTTTTTCAATAGTTATTTTAGCAATGCCTTTCATTTTAAACTTTCGGTTCTAGTTTTAAGCATACGTTATTTTGCAATGTTTGACAGGTTTACCTTCTTAGCGAAGGATGAAGTTGGCCATAAAGGGATGATAGCAAGATAGGCCCTGGTAAGCCTCGGTTACAATCCCCAAGGGTTCCATAGTGTTGCGAGGATCTTGGCACCATGCAAATCCTTGTTTATTTAGCCAAGAGTTTGATTTGTTAGTTTTTGGTTTCGCCGAGAATCGAAGGTGTAAAATCTTGGTGTACAGTTGGTTGTAATGTCAAAATTGAAGCCGTAAGGCATTTTTTTTTAGGGCTTTAGCTCGTAGCATTTCATAATATTTCTCCTCGGTTACTGTTATAGTTTGCTATTGAATCTTATAAATTCAAAGATTATTCAAAAATGTTGTTGATCTACATGTTCAGTGTTATTTGTTTGACTTAGTTTGAAGTTTTTTTCTCGTAAGACTTTGGTGAAATGTTTATGGAAAAACCATACTATTTAAGTCATGGTTTGGAAGTTTTGAACCTTCGTGTCTGCTCTAGATTTTGATTTTTATCGTAGAGTAATTGTATGGAAAGGTTTGAGTTGATTTTGCTTGCAAGTGGGAAGTTGATGAACAACTGAAGAGTATACTTTCGACACCTTAGAGTTAAAGTAAAGTCTGTCGTGAAAGTGAAAACTAGGGTTGAGCCCAATGCTATGTTTTAAACTGCTAGGGTTTTGTTTAACATCCCGAGCCACAGGCTGGTTGTAACCCTGTCGTGGTTAAAATGCGAAGGCATACGTTTGGTTTAGAAGAAAGAAAGGATGGTTTCGAACCTCGTTCTCATTACATTTCTTGTTTTTGATAATCCAATGTATAGTGTTCTTTGTAATATCTATAAGGAACTTATGCTCTACAACGAACTTATGCTCAGGGTTTTAAACCCGGAATAAACATTAGATTTATAAAATGCTATAAAACCTGTACTAGATTTGAATTTTAAAATACATACAGTAAAATTATTATTTCCCTACTCTAACCCTAAATTTGTTTTGGTTAAAGCTAGCATTATAAATTCGATGATTGAAGACTTTAAGTTAATGCTTAACTTATACATGTTTTCTAAAACATGAAAGTATTTATGTGGAATACTAAATGGAAATGGAACAAGAAATAATACTTAGAAAGTTAATTTATTTAAATCTGATAAATATATTACTATTGTTTGTAGGTCAAAAAGGAAATGCATTGCTATGGTTATGATCGTAAATTCTAAGTTTATAAAACCTAGATTATACTAGCATCCTTAGTATAAACAAAGTGTTAACCTTTAATATATGAGATCATTTGAATGCATAAAGTTAGTATTTATGTGATTAAACTAACTACAAAATTGTTTTAGTTTCCTAGTTAGTAATTTTATGAAAGAATCAATGTATTTACACTGAAATGAATCATGTATTTATTCTGAAATTAAAATAGATTTGTTTATGAATTCACTACTTTGAATCTATTTACAGTATTACATTTCACATATATTTTAATTATATCTTCCCTGTACTAGAGTACAGCACTGGAAAGAGTGTGTGGAAAAATGCAGGGAAGCATTTTATTCTATCATTCAAAATAAATCATACATCCATAATTCATTGAACCTAACAGTTATGTGGCCTTTCAAAAATAGATAAATTGCAGAAATAAATCATTTAATTTTTCGGTACAGAATACTTAAATTTAATTCATAAACTGATAATATAACATTCATATTTTTAGTATTTAACTTGACAGTAAGAAAGTAAGATGACACGAATGAACCTGATAACTGGAGAAGAAACAAACAGCCAAAGGAGCCCATTCCACCCAACCTGCTCCTGAAGACAGCCAAGTTACTTGCCTTAGGACCCCCGAGCCTGTTCATTGAACCACCAGGACGAAGATGCTGTGTGGAGTAATAGAATAAATTCCTTTGCAACTCAGTAATAACACTTAACAGTAGTACTTCCCACTTTTAGCAATATTGAACTCAGCAATGTGGCTGCACTAGTTCATAATGCAGTCTTAGTTCACTCAATCACTTCTAACCTTCCCCTCATCGAATCTCTTGTGCTCAGAAATTATCACAAGGTAAGAATGAACATCCCCTGCTGAATTCGATGGGTAGATAAGAAGCATGCCTAGGTCTTTTGGTCAGTTTATTTCAGTAAATGAGCCACCTGCTCAGTTCCACTTTCTTGGGGAACGTGACCATAAAATTAGGGAAGTTCCCCTTTGCAACAGTTAGAAGTGAGTTGAGGATGTTGCCAAGTGTCAGTTTTCTCTCCACCCTAGTCCATTCCTCCCAGTGGGTCAATGAACACTCATTCAACAGTCTCCTTTGGATGTTTGTCTCCACTTTTATTTATTAATAATAAAATATTCAAAGTAATTAATTGCAGTCATCCTTGACCCCACTTGGTCAATAGTCATAAAACTTTACAATAAAAATAAAACATAATGTTTTCATCATGACATAAAATGTCTAGAGTTTGGGTATGTGACAACACCAATATTGATTTGGACCAACTTTAGGGGATCTTTAGGTCCTTCTTCATCATGGATCATGTGAATCCAACATCATGGTCATGTGGACCCAACGCCATTATTCTATGGTTTTCTTCACCTTTCTCACCAAAATTTATTAGGGGCAACCTTAGGAACTCTTTAGGGTTTTTTCCCATATGTTTACAACCCAAAGTGTCTTCCCATGAGGGCCAGTATTAAAGATATTCCATAAGGGGATTGATTTGGAGTTATATACACTAGGAATTTGACATCAATGGCAACGTTATTTAGCAATATCCCCCGTTCTCATTGATGGAAACCCTCATACTCCCCCTAGGACCATGCTCCTCTTGATCTTTTTTCCCCCTTTTACATCAATGGAAAAGGGTAACTCCCCATGAGAATATCTCTTCTGTTTGGGGCTACTCCCTATGAACTCATGCTTCTCCAATAGCACTCAGTAGCATTTCACCTTTCTTTTCTATCTTCTTATTCTTCTCTTCCTTGTTATTGTCCTTATATCTTTTATGCATGGTTTCAATCCTCTTTCCTTTTGCTTGATCCAGGATGTATATGTTATTAAGTCTTCTCGTAGCTATTGCAACTAGTATTCTTGAATATTCTTCTCAGATTTTACATCTTCAGGAATCAAATGTGATATTGTATCCTTGATCACACAAACTGTTGACACTGAGGATATTATGCTTCAAATATTCAACAGGCTAAACATTTGTTCGTTTTATAATTTCACTTCCAAGATTCACTACACCTCTCCCAAGTATCTTGATAGAGGAGTCATTTCCAAAAGAAACACTACTACTATTTCCTTTATTTAAGGTAATGACTTTGTTCTAATCCTTGGTAACGTGTGTTGAGAACCCACTGTCTATTTACCACTCATTTTATTTATCCTCATCAAGCAAAGCTAGTCCACAATATTCCTTGCTTGAATTATTTTTATTTTCCCATACTATACTTGGTTCCCCTTTCCTTATGATGGGGGAATCTTCTTTCACATTTTTTCAATCACGTGACTTGTGACCAAGATTATTCCATTTGCAACATATAATGTTTTGGTCCATGAATGGATAAAATATATTGCAATTTTTGTTAACAATCCCATCAACCTTTCTAGATATACTTTTCACATGATTGTATTTTGGATACCCATAATTATTTAGCTTTCCATTCATCACAATATTCTATATTCCTTTTCACCTTGTGGTTCATCAATTCTTTAGTATTTTTGGATTCAACTGATTGCTCCTTTAGATTAGCAATTATCTGTTCTCTTTCTTTAAGATCGTGATCCTTTTCTTCATATTTTTTCAGTTCACTTTTCAACTCTTTATTTTTGTAGGCTTGAGCATCATTATTTATTTCTCAACATGCTTCAATTTTTCTTCGAGATTCGCCTCATCTTCAATTTCTGTATGATCTTCAATTCCCCCAAAAGACTTAATTTTTTCATTAATGCATTCAGAATCACTTCCATCTATTTCAAAAATTTTATGGTCACCATTCTGGGTTTCCTGAGTTATGAAGAGAAATTCCCTTGCATCTGCTTCTCTCCATCACTTTCATTTGAGGAAATTTCATCATCTATGGAGTAAAGACCTTTTTTCTTGTAGAAACTTTTCTTTTCTTCAAAAGGACATTTCTTAGAATAATGTCCTACTTTTCCACAATTGAAACATTTAAATGGTAACTTACATTTCCATTACTCAGTTCCTCTCTTGATATTTTTGACAAAATTTGCCTCTTCTTCATTGAATTCTTCATTTGATCTTTCTTCTACCTAGTGTCATTGGTTCCTTGTCTTCTTTGAGACTTTAAAATCTACTTCTCTCCTTGTTGGTTGTTCATCCTTTGAATTTTCTCACATCGCATATGCTCTGAGGGTCCAAAATAATTCATCCATTTTTAATTTTGTCAAATCCTTGGGTTCTTCTATGGCAGAGATATTGGGATCATATCTCAATGGAAGTGGTCTCAACACTTTGTGTATGATCATGGATTCTTTGACTTATTCTCCTAATCCTCTAATGGAGTTGACAAATTCATCTACTTTGAGTAAATAATTTGCAATATTTTTAATTTCTTTCATTTTTCAGATTTTGAAGCATTGATTTATATCATTGGAGCTTGACTTGATTGATTTTCTCATATCCTTCATAAATATTCTGAAGTTTGTCCAAGATTTCTTTAGATGAGCTACAATGCATCACCTTGGCATGAACAGTTTGTGATACTCCATTCATGAGATGGTGCAAAGCTTATAAATACATCTACATAATTTCTTCTCCTCAAGATCTATTGGAGGAGTTTCCAGATTTTTGTAACCGTTAACAACAGAGAGCTTGACAACCATCCCTAAAGCCAACAAGAATTTCTTCATTCTAATACTTCATAATGCATAATTATTTCCATCAAATATAAAAATACCACTTGAAGAATATACTTCTTGTTGATCCATATTTTTTCATGATGTTCCTTCGAGTGGTTAAATTGTTCTAAAGGTAACCCACTTTGATACCAATTGTTGGAATATTCACCAATACCGAGAGGAGGTGTTGAATCAGTATTGGGCACTTTTTACCATTTCAAAATTTAATATTAGATGTAAGCAGTAACCATTAACAATCAAATTCATCATCACATAAACCATACATAGTACACATGAGATTTTACATGGAAACCTAAATGGGATAAAACCATAGAATTATTTTCATATATAATATAAATATTACATTCAATTGATTTACCAACTCCAACTTGAGGGATGATACAACCCCCTAGTTTATTATATCCAACTGAAAGGAGGCTACAACCCATTAGTTTTACCATAGGCTCCAACCTATATTGAGGAATTCAATCTTTAGTGATCTCCAACTCACTAGCTTTACCAACACTAGCTAGAAGGAGGCTACAACCCCCTGTCCTTGCCCCATCCTTCAACCCTAGTATGAATAAGAGAATCAACCTATCACTGTCCCTGTATCTGTCAACCTATACCTGTGTCACTGTCTTTGTCAACTTGTACCTGTATCAATGTCTTTTTCAACCTATATCATTGTCTCTGTTTCAACTTGTATCATGCCTCAAATCTATCTTTACAAGAATGCTGATAGGGAAGGAGCTCAAATTTTTCATTATCCTAGAAATTTGGTTACAAATTGTTCTTGGTTATTTTGGTAAGGCTATCATCTTACCACTTGATTTATCTCTCATTGACATCTAATCACTTTATTTGAGAATTAAATCATTTATGATTGTACCTTGGGTATCGTTCTCATAAAAAAAGGGTTCACCATGGATTGAACAGAGAGAGTGTAACATCCCTCATCTATCCCTACACTTCTGTAATTGAAAATGTAACTATATTTTGTTTCTAGTGAGAATCTCAAGGCCAAGGCCCCACTAGTAAACCTCGTAAGTTTTTAATTTTGTAAATTCTAGACTTAAGAGACTCAAGGCATGGTGCAACTTAACGATGGAGGCATGACTCCACTAGAGGGAGAGGTGAAATGGCTAGGAAGCCATGAGTTTGATTACCTTAGTATTAAATGTCATCTTAAATTATGATTAATCCTAGGCTAGGGGTCTGTCCTAGTAGGAAAGTACTTATATATATATATATATATATATATATATTGACTTCATAGAGGGAGAAACCCTAGAACCAGGCGATGGCGGTCAAGGATGGTGGCTAGGTCTGCTGAGATGGAGGGGCTTACTATGTAGTCCTTTGAAGGCGGCAGTGATGTCATCATCCTTGTCAGAGGGGCTACACGGGTACCAAGGTGGTTCTTTCTTCTAATCTGTTAAAGATTATTTTTTAATCTGTGGGTAATTTTTTTATTACAATTTTTGTTATGCCCTTAATCCTTCATTGGGAAGGTTCTTTGCTTACCGAGCATGGATCCACTAGACGAGGTGGATTACGAGAGTGACAGTTTGCATCATAGGGACATCTGTCATTCGCCACCTGGCGCCTTCGGGGATTTCTCGGGCGACGGGAGTTTTGGGGCACTTGGTGATGGAAGTTTCCGGCCAGCTGATTATTTTCCTGTTTTAAAACTAAACCCAGCTCTGGATATTGTTTTCTTTCCAGTCCTTTCAAATCCTGTGCTCTCACCGCAATTGAATGGCTTAGATAAGGTTCTTGTGCAAACGGAGACTCGTGAAAGCATATGGGGTGTCAAAGGATACAACAATCCCACCTTTTCGTCTGGTTCTTTATGTTCGAAGTTTGGGAATATCCAGGGTTTTCTCAACTCGTCAGGCGGTTCAAAATCTCTAGTGCGGGATTATAGCGTGGAATATTTGGTGAGGTTTGAAAAGGCGGAAGGGATTTCCCATTTTTCTTCTTCGGGTGGTTATGTAGCTTCTAATTTGGGCACTGCGGAGCAATGCGGCTTCTCTAGCCCATCAGTGGATTCAGTTCAGAGGGCTTTTGAATGGGAAGAGGTTACCACGAGGTCATCACCACCCTGTTCACGATCAAAGGGAAGGAGAAAATGGATCAAAAATTCCGGTAAGGCCCCGAACTATGCTTTAGGGGAAGACATTGGTTTCCAGCAGATAGTCGGCATGGTTAAATCTGTATTAGTTGGTAGGGTTTATGGTAGGGCAGTGAGCCATAAGATGGTCATACAATGGGCATTTGGGGCATGGTTTGGACATTGTGGGTATTTTCCTTGTGTGGTGGCCCTTTCGGGGGGTTGGTTTACCTTTCATTTCTCCTCGGACGCACATGCACAATGGGCCTTATGTATGAACTGGTTGATCCTCAAAGTACCTCTCCTGCTCAAGCCATGGAACCCATTATTTGATGCAAGTCATGAACAGATGGACACCATCTCGCTTTGGGTCCATCTTCCTGGGCTACCGTTACACTATTGGGCTGAGGAGCATTTTCAGAGGATAGGTAATCTGTTGGGAACCTACTTGGATGTGGATTTTTCCTTTGTGGAAACATCGATTCAGAAGTTTGCATGGATTTTGGTTAGTATTAATGTTAGGGAAGGGTTATTTGATAGTATGGATCTGAAATGGGGGCTTATACCTTCTCCCAAACCCTGGATTATGAAAATGTGTCGTTTCGCTGTAGACGTTGTCATGAGTATGGACATCCGGCCATTGAATGCACTATGCCGGTTCGAATGAAGTTTGGAAACTCCTTGAAGCATAGGATTGTGGAGAAGGTGGCAAGTGTGGATTCTGGAGATGATGTCTTGGGTCATCCTGAGATTAATCAGCTGGTGGCGGCATCTAACACTGTGGAGGAAGAAGGTTTTTTGGGGGAGGATGGATTAGTGCAGGAATCTAATTTGGTCGTAGTCTCAGTAGAAACCAATCACACTCCTCCAGTGATCTTTGCGTCGGAGGGTCCTCTGCAGAATATTGTTCGGTCTCAAGATCTGGCAGCTGGTACTTCCTCTACTCCCTTCCTTAACACTTCCTTTACATTTTTTATTAAGAATTTGTCTTTTCTGGGTATTGATTGGGTGGATGGGTTAAAAAATTTACATATTTCTTCTCATTTGTTGGCTTCACTCACTTCTCTTCTGTGTTCTCCTGGCTCACCCCCTATTGAGAAAACCCTCTTACTGGATTTCCCCCCTGAGAAACACCCTGACGACTCCCTGGTAATCCAACAATTTGTTCCAGTTCCCTCCTCCCCTTCGGGCTTAGTTGAGTTTGGTTATTTCCTTCATTCTATGAACAAATCTTCTGCTAGGGGGATTGGGAAAGATAAGCCTAGAATTTCTAAGCTTAGAGGACGTAAATCTTTCATTTCGCATGCAAAGTCACAAGCATGCTCGGACCTTAGGAATGGAAAACAACTTTCAATTGAAAGGGAACTTAGAGCAGTGAATTCCCATAAGGAAGGGTTCCAATGAAGATTATGTCTTTCAATTATAGGGGTCTTGCTGGTCCCTCAAAAATACCAGTGCTACGGAGGATGTTGGAGCTCGAACATCTTGATATTTTGTTGTTACAAGAAACTATGTGTGGTGGTGATGAATCTATTGGAAGATTAAAATCCTGGTTCTCGGGGTGGTGTTTTGAGGCCTTTGATGCAAGGGGTCGCTTTGGAGGATTGGTGATCAGTTGGAAAGACGCTAAGGTCTATGTTTCCTCTCTCTAGGGAATGCATTCGGTCTTAGGGATGTCCTGTAAGTATTTGGGTTTGGAGAAAGAATTTAGTATAGTAAACATCTATGGACCTTATTGTGACCGGGAATATTTTTGGAACTCTCTGCTGGCTAGGGATTTGATCAAAGGGGATTCTATCATCTTGGGGGGGGATGTCAACTTTTCTCTGGGTCAAGCTGAAGTTTGGAGGCCTCATGCTCATGTTGATCCCCTCACCAATTTTTTTATCAGGACGTTCACTGAAGGAAGTTGGGTCGACGTTGATCCTGTATGTTTAAAACCGTCATGGAGGAATAAGAGGGTTGGTTTGGATAGGGTGGCAAAGAGATTGGATATTTTTTTGCTCTCTGAGCAGTTAGTTGAGTCTTTTTTCTATGTCAAGCAATGGATTGGGTCTGGAGGATGCTTAGATCATGAACCTATCTTCCTGGAGATGAAGGCTGGCCCTGAAAAGCCTCTTGCTCCCTTAAAATTTAACAAGATCTGGCTTAAGGATCCTACCTTCGTTGAGCTTTTTCATCAGTATTGGATCCCTTACCACCAGGGCTGATACATTCTGTAGCATTTCACTTTGCTGAGAATATAAAAACTCTGAAGGATCCAATTAAAAATTGGGCGACTGAAAAGAGAATTAGGGATGAAAGGACTCTAAATATTATCGAGGAAGAAATATCCTCAATCTCAGGAGGGTTTGGAGGTGGTTTTGGTTCTCAGGCTTCAAAGGATTACCTAGTACAGTTGGAGGATCAACGTAAAAGGATTTTGCTGCAAACGGAAGAGACATGGAGATTGAAGAGCAAGGCCATCTGGCTGGAAAGCGGGGATGAAAACTCAAAATTTTTTCATGCCTATGCAAAAGGCAGGAGATCAACTAACACCATTTGGAATCTTGAAGATGTAGAAGGTATTTCTCGTGCTACTTTTGAAGGGTTGGCTGGAGTAGGGGTTAATCATTTTCAGAACCTCTTCAAATATAGTGATAGAGTGAACATTGAGGAGGTTATTAGAGTAGCTTAGATATTCCCTCGTTCTGTTGAGGATGAAGACAACAGGAAGCTAATGAACTCCATTACGGCTGATGAATTAAAAGAGGTTTTGAATAGCTTTCAGAAGGATAAGAGTCCGGGGCCGGATGGATGGACCATTGAATTTTTCATTACTCTATTTGATATTATTGGAGAGGATCTCTTACAATTGGTTGAAGATACTAGGAGGGAAGGCATGATACCAGCCATCATTAATTCCACTTTCATAGCTCTAATCCCAAAAGTGGATACCCCATTAAATATGAATGATTTTAGACCTATATCTCTCTGCAATTATGTGTATAAAATAGTTACCAAAGTTGTTGCCAACAGACTAAAACCTATATTATCAGCACATATATCAAAGGAACAGTTTGGGTTTCTAGAAGGCCATCAGATCCATGAAGCTATTGGGATTTCTCAGGAAGGATTGCATAGCATCAAAACCAGAAAATTGAAAGGAGCAGTCCTTAAAATTGATCTTTCAAAAGATTATGACAAGGTTAGTTGGATTTATATCTGACTTATGCTTACTCATTTGGGTTTTGATATTGGTTTCATTCGTTGGATCATGAGTTGCATCTCTACTGTCTCTTTCTTTGTTTTAATGAATGGAGTGGCAACTCCTTTCTTTCATTTTGGACGGGGCCTTCACCAGGGGTGCCCTTTATCCCCACTGTTATTTTTGCTGGTGGCTGAAAGTCTAAGTTGGAAAATTAAAGATGCAAGACGTTTGGGCCATTTTGATGGTATCTTGGTGGCTCCCAGAATTTCACTCACACATCTGCTTTTTGTGGATGATATTTTGATATTTTTTTCGGGTTCCAGAAGGGATGCATCTAAACTCAAGGAAATTTTGGACCTTTTTTCATTAGCAACAGGGATGGAAATAAATGCTGAGAAATCCTCTCTTACTGTCTCCTTATTAAGAGAAGAGGAACTCCAGACTTATTCTGATCTGTTTCCCTTCACTCTTCTTAACCTTTCGGAAGGGTTAAAGTATCTTGGATCCAACTTGAAGCCAAATGCCTATCAAATTCAGGATTGGGTCTGGTTACTGGAAAAACGCTTAAAACGTTGGAGCTTTAGGAGGATATCAAGAGTTGGGAGATTAGTTTTGGTTAAGTCGGTATTGGAAGATATTCCAATCTATTGGATGTCACTGGCTTGGATTCCGAAGGGCATCTTGGATTCAGCGAGAAAAATTTGCTTCAAATTTCTCTAGAATGGCAAGGAGGATGCTCATGTTACTCCTTGGGTCAAATGGGATCATATTGCAGTACCATAAGCTTTGAGTGGATGGGGACTCAAGAAAATCTTTCACTTTTCCAAAACATTGGCAGCGAAATGTGGTTGGCGTTTAATAAAGTCTGAGGTTTTTTGGGCAAGGGTTATGGTTCATATATATGTTGAGCCAGATTCTGTTGAATCATGGATCGTTCCCCACATAAATCTCATAAAGGTGGGTCCTGCATTTGGAAAGCTATTGTTTCCTCATTTCATGTTATTGAACAGAATCTGGTTTGGGATGTAGGAAATGGTCAAAGGGTGAGAATAGGTTGTGATCCCTAGGTGGGTTGTGAAGCTCAACATTTGTTGTCATCCGAGTTGATTGAGGAGTTGGGTCATAGAGAGTATCACTATCTTAATCAATTGGTAGACTTGGAGCATGATTGGATGGGAAGCCCTGTTTGGAGGAGGGCTAATTCTTTTGGGTTGGGAGGTGAGTTGGAGGATGAGCTTAGGAAGTATTTGAGGGCTCTCAGCATGGATCAGATATACTTGAATGAACAAGAAGACACTCTTGTTTGGGATGGGGACCCCTCAGGAAACTATACCCCTAAAGGAGTCTATTTATGGATCAGTAAGAATTTTTTGGACAAAGAATAGGTATTTTCATGATGTTCCTTCGAGTGGTTAAATTGTTCTAAAGGTAACCCACTTTGATACCAATTGTTGGAATATTCACCAATACCGAGAGGAGGTGTTGAATCAGTATTGGGCACTTTTTACCATTTCAAAATTTAATATTAGATGTAAGCAGTAACCATTAACAATCAAATTCATCATCACATAAACCATACATAGTACACATGAGATTTTACATGGAAACCTAAATGGGATAAAACCATAGAATTATTTTCATATATAATATAAATATTACATTCAATTGATTTACCAACTCCAACTTGAGGGATGATACAACCCCCTAGTTTATTATATCCAACTGAAAGGAGGCTACAACCCATTAGTTTTACCATAGGCTCCAACCTATATTGAGGAATTCAATCTTTAGTGATCTCCAACTCACTAGCTTTACCAACACTAGCTAGAAGGAGGCTACAACCCCCTGTCCTTGCCCCATCCTTCCACCCTAGTATGAATAAGAGAATCAACCTATCACTGTCCCTGTATCTGTCAACCTATACCTGTGTCACTGTCTTTGTCAACTTGTACCTGTATCAATGTCTTTTTCAACCTATATCATTGTCTCTGTTTCAACTTGTATCATGCCTCAAATCTATCTTTACAAGAATGCTGAAAAACAATCATCCATAGATTTAATTTGCATCTCCAAAATTTTACATCATAGACATTTCCAAACCCTAAGATATTCGAAGATAATCACCGTGATCTAATAATGCCAATATCATCACCATAATCACCATAACATATCTATGTAAAATCACCAAAGAAAAGGCTCTAACAATGCAGCTAGGTTATTCACGCTAGCTAGTGCAAAAATACACTTACTAAGACTTGTGGAAATGTTACTAACAATTCATAATGGTGCATGCATGCAGTAAAAATGTAAATAAAAGTAAATGCAAAAAATAAAACTAAACTAAACTTTTGGCATCCTTTCACACATACGAAAGAGTAGGGAAATAATATTTTTGGTTTTATTATATGAATGATGAAAATACAACAAGAGTTACCTCAAGTGGAGTAAGTAGGGGACCCTTGCAGAAGTTGAAGCAATGAGTCATTGGTATCTAAGCTGCTTCGGTTGTTCTCCACACAGGTGTCACTAATGGTATCCAAACTCACAACGGGGAAAGTAGAAGTAAAATGGAGGCTTCAAGATTTTCGGGTGAAATTTTGACAGAGTGATGGTAAGGTAATGAGTGAATGTGTGTTGTATATAATGGGATCCTTCACCATTTATTTATAGTAATTGTTTCCCAAGGTTTCTTTCCCATGGTATTTGGTGGACCATGGTATTAGATATTGGTTTTGGGCGAGAGTTTAGGGTTTTCCCTCCTTTTTTACTTTTTTGAATGTTTTTCCCCTTTTTCCTTTTTCCTTTTTATTTTTTTCCTTTTTTGGGGAAATTTTCCCTATTTTTGGGGAATTTTTGTTTTTTTTGTAGGAAATAAAGCCATTTACCCCTATTTGTGAGAGGGAAAAAAAATTATGAGCCAATTTGTGGGATTTTTACTTAGGCTTTGGTTATTAGTGAAGGATTTTAGTGGGGAAAAATAAGGAGTGTGGTGATGTAGCTAGGGGATGAACATGTTGAGGAATTTTTTGGTGTTAACAGATTGCCCTCTGATGTGTGAGGGAAGGAGCTCAAATTTTTCATTATCCTAGAAATTTGGTTACAAATTGTTCTTGGTTATTTTGGTAAGGCTATCATCTTACCACTTGATTTATCTCTCATTGACATCTAATCACTTTATTTGAGAATTAAATCATTTATGATTGTACCTTGGGTATCGTTCTCATAAAAAAAGGGTTCACCATGGATTGAACAGAGAGAGTGTAACATCCCTCATCTATCCCTACACTTCTGTAATTGAAAATGTAACTATATTTTGTTTCTGGTGAGAATCTCAAGGCCAAGGCCCCACTAGTAAACCTCGTAAGTTTTTAATTTTGTAAATTCTAGACTTAAGAGACTCAAGGCATGGTGCAACTTAACGATGGAGGCATGACTCCACTAGAGGGAGAGGTGAAATGGCTAGGAAGCCATGAGTTTGATTACCTTAGTATTAAATGTCATCTTAAATTATGATTAATCCTAGGCTAGGGGTCTGTCCTAGTAGGAAAGTACTTATATATATATATATATATATATTGACTTCATAGAGGGAGAAACCCTAGAACCAGGCGATGGCGGTCAAGGATGGTGGCTAGGTCTGCTGAGATGGAGGGGCTTACTATGTAGTCCTTTGAAGGCGGCAGTGATGTCATCATCCTTGTCAGAGGGGCTACACGGGTACCAAGGTGGTTCTTTCTTCTAATCTGTTAAAGATTATTTTTTAATCTGTGGGTAATTTTTTTATTACAGTTTTTGTTATGCCCTTAATCCTTCATTGGGAAGGTTCTTTGCTTACCGAGCATGGATCCACTAGACGAGGTGGATTACGAGAGTGACAGTTTGCATCATAGGGACATCTGTCATTCGCCACCTGGCGCCTTCGGTGATTTCTCGGGCGACGGGAGTTTTGGGGCACTTGGTGATGGAAGTTTCCGGCCAGCTGATTATTTTCCTGTTTTAAAACTAAACCCAGCTCTGGATATTGTTTTCTTTCCAGTCCTTTCAAATCCTGTGCTCTCACCGCAATTGAATGGCTTAGATGAGGTTCTTGTGCAAGCGGAGACTCGTGAAAGCATATGGGGTGTCAAAGGATACAACAATCCCACCTTTTCGTCTGGTTCTTTATGTTCGAAGTTTGGGAATATCCAGGGTTTTCTCAACTCGTCAGGCGGTTCAAAATCTCTAGTGCGGGATTATAGCGTGGAATATTTGGTGAGGTTTGAAAAGGCGGAAGGGATTTCCCATTTTTCTTCTTCGGGTGGTTATGTAGCTTCTAATTTGGGCACTGCGGAGCAATGCGGCTTCTCTAGCCCATCAGTGGATTCAGTTCAGAGGGCTTTTGAATGGGAAGAGGTTACCACGAGGTCATCACCACCCTGTTCACGATCAAAGGGAAGGAGAAAATGGATCAAAAATTCCGGTAAGGCCCCGAACTATGCTTTAGGGGAAGACATTGGTTTCCAGCAGATAGTCGGCATGGTTAAATCTGTATTAGTTGGTAGGGTTTATGGTAGGGCAGTGAGCCATAAGATGGTCATACAATGGGCATTTGGGGCATGGTTTGGACATTGTGGGTATTTTCCTTGTGTGGTGGCCCTTTCGGGGGGTTGGTTTACCTTTCATTTCTCCTCGGACGCACATGCACAATGGGCCTTATGTATGAACTGGTTGATCCTCAAAGTACCTCTCCTGCTCAAGCCATGGAACCCATTATTTGATGCAAGCCATGAACAGATGGACACCATCTCGCTTTGGGTCCATCTTCCTGGGCTACCGTTACACTATTGGGCTGAGGAGCATTTTCAGAGGATAGGTAATCTGTTGGGAACCTACTTGGATGCGGATTTTTCCTTTGTGGAAACATCGATTCAAAAGTTTGCATGGATTTTGGTTAGTATTAATGTTAGGGAAGGGTTATTTGATAGTATGGATCTGAAATGGGGGCTTATACCTTCTCCCAAACCCTGGATTATGAAAATGTGTCGTTTCGCTGTAGACGTTGTCATGAGTATGGACATCCGGCCATTGAATGCACTATGCCGGTTCGAATGAAGTTTGGAAACTCCTTGAAGCATAGGATTGTGGAGAAGGTGGCAAGTGTGGATTCTGGAGATGATGTCTTGGGTCATCCTGAGATTAATCAGCTGGTGGCGCCATCTAACACTGTGGAGGAAGAAGGTTTTTTGGGGGAGGATGGATTAGTGCCAGAATCTAATTTGGTCGTAGTCTCAGTAGAAACCAATCACACTCCTCCAGTGATCTTTGCGTCGGAGGGTCCTCTGCAGAATATTGTTCGGTCTCAAGATCTGGCAGCTGGTACTTCCTCTACTCCCTTCCTTAACACTTCCTTTACATTTTTTATTAAGAATTTGTCTTTTCTGGGTATTGATTGGGTGGATGGGTTAAAAAATTTACATATTTCTTCTCATTTGTTGGCTTCACTCACTTCTCTTCTGTGTTCTCCTGGCTCACCCCCTATTGAGAAAACCCTCTTACTGGATTTCCCCCCTGAGAAACACCCTGACGACTCCCTGGTAATCCAACAATTTGTTCCAGTTCCCTCCTCCCCTTCGGGCTTAGTTGAGTTTGGTTATTTCCTTCATTCTATGAACAAATCTTCTGCTAGGGGGATTGGGAAAGATAAGCCTAGAATTTCTAAGCTTAGAGGACGTAAATCTTTCATTTCGCATGCAAAGTCACAAGCATGCTCAGACCTTAGGAATGGAAAACAACTTTCAATTGAAAGGGAACTTAGAGCAGTGAATGCCCATAAGGAAGGGTTCCAATGAAGATTATGTCTTTCAATTATAGGGGTCTTGCTGGTCCCTCAAAAATACCAGTGCTACGGAGGATGTTGGAGCTCGAACATCTTGATATTTTGTTGTTACAAGAAACTATGTGTGGTGGTGATGAATCTATTGGAAGATTAAAATCCTGGTTCTCGGGGTGGTGTTTTGAGGCCTTTGATGCAAGGGGTCGCTTTGGAGGATTGGTGATCAGTTGGAAAGACGCTAAGGTCTATGTTTCCTCTCTCTAGGGAATGCATTCGGTCTTAGGGATGTCCTGTAAGTATTTGGGTTTGGAGAAAGAATTTAGTATAGTAAACATCTATGGACCTTATTGTGACCGGGAATATTTTTGGAACTCTCTGCTGGCTAGGGATTTGATCAAAGGGGATTCTATCATCTTGGGGGGGGATGTCAACTTTTCTCTGGGTCAAGCTGAAGTTTGGAGGCCTCATGCTCATGTTGATCCCCTCACCAATTTTTTTATCAGGACGTTCACTGAAGGAAGTTGGGTCGACGTTGATCCTGTATGTTTAAAACCGTCATGGAGGAATAAGAGGGTTGGTTTGGATAGGGTGGCAAAGAGATTGGATATTTTTTTGCTCTCTGAGCAGTTAGTTGAGTCTTTTTTCTATGTCAAGCAATGGATTGGGTCTGGAGGATGCTTAGATCATGAACCTATCTTCCTGGAGATGAAGGCTGGCCCTGAAAAGCCTCTTGCTCCCTTAAAATTTAACAAGATCTGGCTTAAGGATCCTACCTTCGTTGAGCTTTTTCATCAGTATTGGATCCCTTACCACCAGGGCTGATACATTCTGTAGCATTTCACTTTGCTGAGAATATAAAAACTCTGAAGGATCCAATTAAAAATTGGGCGACTGAAAAGAGAATTAGGGATGAAAGGACTCTAAATATTATCGAGGAAGAAATATCCTCAATCTCAGGAGGGTTTGGAGGTGGTTTTGGTTCTCAGGCTTCAAAGGATTACCTAGTACAGTTGGAGGATCAACGTAAAAGGATTTTGCTGCAAACGGAAGAGACATGGAGATTGAAGAGCAAGGCCATCTGGCTGGAAAGCGGGGATGAAAACTCAAAATTTTTTCATGCCTATGCAAAAGGCAGGAGATCAACTAACACCATTTGGAATCTTGAAGATGTAGAAGGTATTTCTCGTGCTACTTTTGAAGGGTTGGCTGGAGTAGGGGTTAATCATTTTCAGAACCTCTTCAAATATAGTGATAGAGTGAACATTGAGGAGGTTATTAGAGTAGCTTAGATATTCCCTCGTTCCGTTGAGGATGAAGACAACAGGAAGCTAATGAACTCCATTACGGCTGATGAATTAAAAGAGGTTTTGAATAGCTTTCAGAAGGATAAGAGTTCGGGGCCGGATGGATGGACCATTGAATTTTTCATTACTCTATTTGATATTATTGGAGAGGATCTCTTACAATTGGTTGAAGATACTAGGAGGGAAGGCATGATACCAGCCAGCATTAATTCCACTTTCATAGCTCTAATCCCAAAAGTGGATACCCCATTAAATATGAATGATTTTAGACCTATATCTCTTTGCAATTATGTGTATAAAATAGTTACCAAAGTTATTGCCAACAGACTAAAACCTATATTATCAGCACATATATCAAAGGAACAGTTTGGGTTTCTAGAAGGCCATCAGATCCATGAAGCTATTGGGATTTCTCAGGAAGGATTGCATAGCATCAAAACCAGAAAATTGAAAGGAGCAGTCCTTAAAATTGATCTTTCAAAAGATTATGACAAGGTTAGTTGGATTTATATCTGACTTATGCTTACTCATTTGGGTTTTGATATTGGTTTCATTCGTTGGATCATGAGTTGCATCTCTACTGTCTCTTTCTTTGTTTTAATGAATGGAGTGGCAACTCCTTTCTTTCATTTTGGACGGGGCCTTCACCAGGGGTGCCCTTTATCCCCACTGTTATTTTTGCTGGTGGCTGAAAGTCTAAGTTGGAAAATTAAAGATGCAAGACGTTTGGGCCATTTTGATGGTATCTTGGTGGCTCCCAGAATTTCACTCACACATCTGCTTTTTGTGGATGATATTTTGATATTTTTTTCGGGTTCCAGAAGGGATGCATCTAAACTCAAGGAAATTTTGGACCTTTTTTCATTAGCAACAGGGATGGAAATAAATGCTGAGAAATCCTCTCTTACTGTCTCCTTATTAAGAGAAGAGGAACTCCAGACTTATTCTGATCTGTTTCCCTTCACTCTTCTTAACCTTTCGGAAGGGTTAAAGTATCTTGGATTCAACTTGAAGCCAAATGCCTATCAAATTCAGGATTGGGTCTAGTTACTGGAAAAACGCTTGAAACGTTGGAGCTTTAGGTGGATATCAAGAGTTGGGAGATTAGTTTTGGTTAAGTCGGTATTGGAATATATTCGAATCTATTGGATGTCACTGGCTTGGATTCCGAAGGGCATCTTGGATTCAGCGAGAAAAATTTGCTTCAAATTTCTCTAGAATGGCAAGGAGGATGCTCATGTTACTCCTTGGGTCAAATGGGATCATATTGCAGTACCATAAGCTTTGAGTGGATGGGGACTCAAGAAAATCTTTCACTTTTCCAAAACATTGGCAGCGAAATGTGGTTGGCGTTTAATAAAGTCTGAGGGTTTTTGGGCAAGGGTTATGGTTCATAAATATGTTGAGCCGGATTCTGTTGAATCATGGATCGTTCCCCACATAAATCTCATAAAGGTGGGTCCTGCATTTGGAAAGCTATTGTTTCCTCATTTCATGTTATTGAACAGAATCTGGTTTGGGATGTAGGAAATGGTCAAAGGGTGAGAATAGGTTGTGATCCCTAGGTGGGTTGTGAAGCTCAACATTTGTTGTCATCCGAGTTGATTGAGGAGTTGGGTCATAGAGAGTATCACTATCTTAATCAATTGGTAGACTTGGAGCATGATTGGATGGGAAGCCCTGTTTGGAGGAGGGCTAATTCTTTTGGGTTGGGAGGTGAGTTGGAGGATGAGCTTAGGAAGTATTTGAGGGCTCTCAGCATGGATCAGATATACTTGAATGAACAAGAAGACACTCTTGTTTGGGATGGGGACCCCTCAGGAAACTATACCCCTAAAGGAGTCTATTTATGGATCAGTAAGAATTTTTTGGACAAAGAATAGGTATTTTCATGATGTTCCTTCGAGTGGTTAAATTGTTCTAAAGGTAACCCACTTTGATACCAATTGTTGGAATATTCACCAATACCGAGAGGAGGTGTTGAATCAGTATTGGGCACTTTTTACCATTTCAAAATTTAATATTAGATGTAAGCAGTAACCATTAACAATCAAATTCATCATCACATAAACCATACATAGTACACATGAGATTTTACATGGAAACCTAAATGGGATAAAACCATAGAATTATTTTCATATATAATATAAATATTACATTCAATTGATTTACCAACTCCAACTTGAGGGATGATACAACCCCCTAGTTTATTATATCCAACTGAAAGGAGGCTACAACCCATTAGTTTTACCATAGGCTCCAACCTATATTGAGGAATTCAATCTTTAGTGATCTCCAACTCACTAGCTTTACCAACACTAGCTAGAAGGAGGCTACAACCCCCTGTCCTTGCCCCATCCTTCCACCCTAGTATGAATAAGAGAATCAACCTATCACTGTCCCTGTATCTGTCAACCTATACCTGTGTCACTGTCTTTGTCAACTTGTACCTGTATCAATGTCTTTTTCAACCTATATCATTGTCTCTGTTTCAACTTGTATCATGCCTCAAATCTATCTTTACAAGAATGCTGAAAAACAATCATCCATAGATTTAATTTGCATCTCCAAAATTTTACATCATAGACATTTCCAAACCCTAAGATATTCGAAGATAATCACTGTGATCTAATAATGCCAATATCATCACCATAATCACCATAACATATCTATGTAAAATCACCAAAGAAAAGGCTCTAACAATGCAGCTAGGTTATTCACGCTAGCTAGTGCAAAAATACACTTACTAAGACTTGTGGAAATGTTACTAACAATTCATAATGGTGCATGCATGCAGTAAAAATGTAAATAAAAGTAAATGCAAAAAATAAAACTAAACTAAACTTTTGGCATCCTTTCACACATACGAAAGAGTAGGGAAATAATATTTTTGGTTTTATTATATGAATGATGAAAATACAACAAGAGTTACCTCAAGTGGAGTAAGTAGGGGACCCTTGCAGAAGTTGAAGCAATGAGTCATTGGTATCTAAGCTGCTTCGGTTGTTCTCCACACAGGTGTCACTAATGGTATCCAAACTCACAACGGGGAAAGTAGAAGTAAAATGGAGGCTTCAAGATTTTCGGGTGAAATTTTGACAGAGTGATGGTAAGGTAATGAGTGAATGTGTGTTGTATATAATGGGATCCTTCACCATTTATTTATAGTAATTGTTTCCCAAGGTTTCTTTCCCATGGTATTTGGTGGACCATGGTATTAGATATTGGTTTTGGGCGAGAGTTTAGGGTTTTCCCTCCTTTTTTACTTTTTTGAATGTTTTTCCCCTTTTTCCTTTTTCCTTTTTATTTTTTTCCTTTTTTGGGGAAATTTTCCCTATTTTTGGGGAATTTTTGTTTTTTTTGTAGGAAATAAAGCCATTTACCCCTATTTGTGAGAGGGAAAAAAAATTATGAGCCAATTTGTGGGATTTTTACTTAGGCTTTGGTTATTAGTGAAGGATTTTAGTGGGGAAAAATAAGGAGTGTGGTGATGTAGCTAGGGGATGAACATGTTGAGGAATTTTTTGGTGTTAACAGATTGCCCTCTGATGTGTGAGGGAAGGAGCTCAAATTTTTCATTATCCTAGAAATTTGGTTACAAATTGTTCTTGGTTATTTTGGTAAGGCTATCATCTTACCACTTGATTTATCTCTCATTGACATCTAATCACTTTATTTGAGAATTAAATCATTTATGATTGTACCTTGGGTATCGTTCTCATAAAAAAAGGGTTCACCATGGATTGAACAGAGAGAGTGTAACATCCCTCATCTATCCCTACACTTCTGTAATTGAAAATGTAACTATATTTTGTTTCTGGTGAGAATCTCAAGGCCAAGGCCCCACTAGTAAACCTCGTAAGTTTTTAATTTTGTAAATTCTAGACTTAAGAGACTCAAGGCATGGTGCAACTTAACGATGGAGGCATGACTCCACTAGAGGGAGAGGTGAAATGGCTAGGAAGCCATGAGTTTGATTACCTTAGTATTAAATGTCATCTTAAATTATGATTAATCCTAGGCTAGGGGTCTGTCCTAGTAGGAAAGTACTTATATATATATATATATATATATATATATATTGAATTCATAGAGGGAGAAATCCTAGAACCAGGCGATGGCGGTCAAGGATGGTGGCTAGGTCTGCTGAGATGGAGGGGCTTACTATGTAGTCCTTTGAAGGCGGCAGTGATGTCATCATCCTTGTCAGAGGGGCTACACGGGTACCAAGGTGGTTCTTTCTTCTAATCTGTTAAAGATTATTTTTTAATCTGTGGGTAATTTTTTTATTACAGTTTTTGTTATGCCCTTAATCCTTCATTGGGAAGGTTCTTTGCTTACCGAGCATGGATCCACTAGACGAGGTGGATTACGAGAGTGACAGTTTGCATCATAGGGACATCTGTCATTCGCCACCTGGCGCCTTCGGGGATTTCTCGGGCGACGGGAGTTTTGGGGCACTTGGTGATGGAAGTTTCCGGCCAGCTGATTATTTTCCTGTTTTAAAACTAAACCCAGCTCTGGATATTGTTTTCTTTCCAGTCCTTTCAAATCCTGTGCTCTCACCGCAATTGAATGGCTTAGATGAGGTTCTTGTGCAAGCGGAGACTCGTGAAAGCATATCGGGTGTCAAAGGATACAACAATCCCACCTTTTCGTCTGGTTCTTTATGTTCGAAGTTTGGGAATATCCAGGGTTTTCTCAACTCGTCAGGCGGTTCAAAATCTCTAGTGCGGGATTATAGCGTGGAATATTTGGTGAGGTTTGAAAAGGCGGAAGGGATTTCCCATTTTTCTTCTTCGGGTGGTTATGTAGCTTCTAATTTGGGCACTGCGGAGCAATGCGGCTTCTCTAGCCCATCAGTGGATTCAGTTCAGAGGGCTTTTGAATGGGAAGAGGTTACCACGAGGTCATCACCACCCTGTTCACGATCAAAGGGAAGGAGAAAATGGATCAAAAATTCCGGTAAGGCCCCGAACTATGCTTTAGGGGAAGACATTGGTTTCCAGCAGATAGTCGGCATGGTTAAATCTGTATTAGTTGGTAGGGTTTATGGTAGGGCAGTGAGCCATAAGATGGTCATACAATGGGCATTTGGGGCATGGTTTGGACATTGTGGGTATTTTCCTTGTGTGGTGGCCCTTTCGGGGGGTTGGTTTACCTTTCATTTCTCCTCGGACGCACATGCACAATGGGCCTTATGTATGAACTGGTTGATCCTCAAAGTACCTCTCCTGCTCAAGCCATGGAACCCATTATTTGATGCAAGCCATGAACAGATGGACACCATCTCGCTTTGGGTCCATCTTCCTGGGCTACCGTTACACTATTGGGCTGAGGAGCATTTTCAGAGGATAGGTAATCTGTTGGGAACCTACTTGGATGCGGATTTTTCCTTTGTGGAAACATCGATTCAAAAGTTTGCATGGATTTTGGTTAGTATTAATGTTAGGGAAGGGTTATTTGATAGTATGGATCTGAAATGGGGGCTTATACCTTCTCCCAAACCCTGGATTATGAAAATGTGTCGTTTCGCTGTAGACGTTGTCATGAGTATGGACATCCGGCCATTGAATGCACTATGCCGGTTCGAATGAAGTTTGGAAACTCCTTGAAGCATAGGATTGTGGAGAAGGTGGCAAGTGTGGATTCTGGAGATGATGTCTTGGGTCATCCTGAGATTAATCAGCTGGTGGCGCCATCTAACACTGTGGAGGAAGAAGGTTTTTTGGGGGAGGATGGATTAGTGCCAGAATCTAATTTGGTCGTAGTCTCAGTAGAAACCAATCACACTCCTCCAGTGATCTTTGCGTCGGAGGGTCCTCTGCAGAATATTGTTCGGTCTCAAGATCTGGCAGCTGGTACTTCCTCTACTCCCTTCCTTAACACTTCCTTTACATTTTTTATTAAGAATTTGTCTTTTCTGGGTATTGATTGGGTGGATGGGTTAAAAAATTTACATATTTCTTCTCATTTGTTGGCTTCACTCACTTCTCTTCTGTGTTCTCCTGGCTCACCCCCTATTGAGAAAACCCTCTTACTGGATTTCCCCCCTGAGAAACACCCTGACGACTCCCTGGTAATCCAACAATTTGTTCCAGTTCCCTCCTCCCCTTCGGGCTTAGTTGAGTTTGGTTATTTCCTTCATTCTATGAACAAATCTTCTGCTAGGGGGATTGGGAAAGATAAGCCTAGAATTTCTAAGCTTAGAGGACGTAAATCTTTCATTTCGCATGCAAAGTCACAAGCATGCTCGGACCTTAGGAATGGAAAACAACTTTCAATTGAAAGGGAACTTAGAGCAGTGAATGCCCATAAGGAAGGGTTCCAATGAAGATTATGTCTTTCAATTATAGGGGTCTTGCTGGTCCCTCAAAAATACCAGTGCTACGGAGGATGTTGGAGCTCGAACATCTTGATATTTTGTTGTTACAAGAAACTATGTGTGGTGGTGATGAATCTATTGGAAGATTAAAATCTTGATTCTCGGGGTGGTGTTTTGAGGCCTTTGATGCAAGGGGTCGCTTTGGAGGATTGGTGATCAGTTGGAAAGACGCTAAGGTCTATGTTTCCTCTCTCTAGGGAATGCATTCGGTCTTAGGGATGTCCTGTAAGTATTTGGGTTTGGAGAAAGAATTTAGTATAGTAAACATCTATGGACCTTATTGTGACCGGGAATATTTTTGGAACTCTCTGCTGGCTAGGGATTTGATCAAAGGGGATTCTATCATCTTGGGGGGGGATGTCAACTTTTCTCTGGGTCAAGCTGAAGTTTGGAGGCCTCATGCTCATGTTGATCCCCTCACCAATTTTTTTATCAGGACGTTCACTGAAGGAAGTTGGGTCGACGTTGATCCTGTATGTTTAAAACCGTCATGGAGGAATAAGAGGGTTGGTTTGGATAGGGTGGCAAAGAGATTGGATCTTTTTTTGCTCTCTGAGCAGTTAGTTGAGTCTTTTTTCTATGTCAAGCAATGGATTGGGTCTGGAGGATGCTTAGATCATGAACCTATCTTCCTGGAGATGAAGGCTGGCCCTGAAAAGCCTCTTGCTCCCTTAAAATTTAACAAGATCTGGCTTAAGGATCCTACCTTCGTTGAGCTTTTTCATCAGTATTAGATCCCTTACCACCAGGGCTGATACATTCTGTAGCATTTCACTTTGCTGAGAATATAAAAACTCTGAAGGATCCAATTAAAAATTGGGCGACTGAAAAGAGAATTAGGGATGAAAGGACTCTAAATATTATTGAGGAAGAAATATCCTCAATCTCAGGAGGGTTTGGAGGTGGTTTTGGTTCTCAGGCTTCAAAGGATTACCTAGTACAGTTGGAGGATCAACGTAAAAGGATTTTGCTGCAAACGGAAGAGACATGGAGATTGAAGAGCAAGGCCATCTGGCTGGAAAGCGGGGATGAAAACTCAAAATTTTTTCATGCCTATGCAAAAGGCAGGAGATCAACTAACACCATTTGGAATCTTGAAGATGTAGAAGGTATTTCTCGTGCTACTTTTGAAGGGTTGGCTGGAGTAGGGGTTAATCATTTTCAGAACCTCTTCAAATATAGTGATAGAGTGAACATTGAGGAGGTTATTAGAGTAGCTTAGATATTCCCTCGTTCTGTTGAGGATGAAGACAACAGGAAGCTAATGAACTCCATTACGGCTGATGAATTAAAAGAGGTTTTGAATAGCTTTCAGAAGGATAAGAGTCCGGGGCCGGATGGATGGACCATTGAATTTTTCATTACTCTATTTGATATTATTGGAGAGGATCTCTTACAATTGGTTGAAGATACTAGGAGGGAAGGCATGATACCAGCCAGCATTAATTCCACTTTCATAGCTCTAATCCCAAAAGTGGATACCCCATTAAATATGAATGATTTTAGACCTATATCTCTCTGCAATTATGTGTATAAAATAGTTACCAAAGTTGTTGCCAACAGACTAAAACCTATATTATCAGCACATATATCAAAGGAACAGTTTGGGTTTCTAGAAGGCCATCAGATCCATGAAGCTATTGGGATTTCTCAGGAAGGATTGCATAGCATCAAAACCAGAAAATTGAAAGGAGCAGTCCTTAAAATTGATCTTTCAAAAGATTATGACAAGGTTAGTTGGATTTATATCTGACTTATGCTTACTCATTTGGGTTTTGATATTGGTTTCATTCGTTGGATCATGAGTTGCATCTCTACTGTCTCTTTCTTTGTTTTAATGAATGGAGTGGCAACTCCTTTCTTTCATTTTGGACGGGGCCTTCACCAGGGGTGCCCTTTATCCCCACTGTTATTTTTGCTGGTGGCTGAAAGTCTAAGTTGGAAAATTAAAGATGCAAGACGTTTGGGCCATTTTGATGGTATCTTGGTGGCTCCCAGAATTTCACTCACACATCTGCTTTTTGTGGATGATATTTTGATATTTTTTTCGGGTTCCAGAAGGGATGCATCTAAACTCAAGGAAATTTTGGACCTTTTTTCATTAGCAACAGGGATGGAAATAAATGCTGAGAAATCCTCTCTTACTGTCTCCTTATTAAGAGAAGAGGAACTCCAGACTTATTCTGATCTGTTTCCCTTCACTCTTCTTAACCTTTCGGAAGGGTTAAAGTATCTTGGATTCAACTTGAAGCCAAATGCCTATCAAATTCAGGATTGGGTCTGGTTACTGGAAAAACGCTTAAAACGTTGGAGCTTTAGGTGGATATCAAGAGTTGGGAGATTAGTTTTGGTTAAGTCGGTATTGGAAGATATTCGAATCTATTGGATGTCACTGGCTTGGATTCCGAAGGGCATCTTGGATTCAGCGAGAAAAATTTGCTTCAAATTTCTCTAGAATGGCAAGGAGGATGCTCATGTTACTCCTTGGGTCAAATGGGATCATATTGCAGTACCATAAGCTTTGAGTGGATGGGGACTCAAGAAAATCTTTCACTTTTCCAAAACATTGGCAGCGAAATGTGGTTGGCGTTTAATAAAGTCTGAGGGTTTTTGGGCAAGGGTTATGGTTCATAAATATGTTGAGCCAGATTCTGTTGAATCATGGATCGTTCCCCACATAAATCTCATAAAGGTGGGTCCTGCATTTGGAAAGCTATTGTTTCCTCATTTCATGTTATTGAACAGAATCTGGTTTGGGATGTAGGAAATGGTCAAAGGGTGAGAATAGGTTGTGATCCCTAGGTGGGTTGTGAAGCTCAACATTTGTTGTCATCTGAGTTGATTGAGGAGTTGGGTCATAGAGAGTATCACTATCTTAATCAATTGGTAGACTTGGAGCATGATTGGATGGGAAGCCCTGTTTGGAGGAGGGCTAATTCTTTTGGGTTGGGAGGTGAGTTGGAGGATGAGCTTAGGCAGTATTTGAGGGCTCTCAGCATGGATCAGATATACTTGAATGAACAAGAAGACACTCTTGTTTGGGATGGGGACCCCTCAGGAAACTATACCCCTAAAGGAGTCTTTTTATGGATCAGTAAGAATTTTTTGGACAAAGAATAGGTTTAGTTGTGGAAATATTTATGGAAGCTTCAGTGCCCTCATAAGGTAAGGTTATTCATGTGGTGTGTCTTGGTTAATAGAGTACCGACTTGGGATTTTTTGCAATGCAGAAGCCTTCATGGACCAAGCCAATGCTACCTGTGTAATCAGGTAGAGGAGAATGTGCTACACCTTTTTTTGCAGTGTATTCTTATTTTTGAGGTGTGGAGTATTATTTCAAGAATCTTAAAAGTAATGTTCCATTGGATAGGAAACACCATGGAAAATGCTTGGAGACGATGGTCTCATAATCCTGCCTTTTCTTCTTTCAAAGCTATTCCACTTATTGTAATATGGGGGATTTGGCTCTCTAGAAACAAATGTTTGTTTACGGATATTGCTGGTCTACCTTCTCTATCGGCTATTAACAACTGTGGGATCTTCCTTGCCTACAAACGTCTCAAACCTTCTACTTCCATCAGATATATTCAACCAGTGGATAGATCACTCTTAGCCGTGGGGTTTCTTTGATGGGGCTTGCCAGAATGATATGTGTGGGGAAGGGGCTCTACTCTATTTGTCTCCGGTACATTTCTTTGTGATGTCGTTTGGTTTTGGGAGGGGGACCAACAATTGGGCTGAGATTCTCAGTCTGAAACTTCTTATCTCCTTTGCCTTGGAATGAACAGTGAGGAACATTACTTTTTATGGGGACTCTTTAAATGTGATCCAGTGGGTGTCAAGCTCTTTTCAGTGTAACAATCGTTGGATTGTTGCTGTGTTGGAACAAATTCAAAATGTCTCTCACACTTTTGAAACTTTTAATTGCAGGCATATTTACTGAGAAAACAACTCAGAGGTGGACAAGGCCTCGAAAGAAGGGTTGCTATTGGGGGTTGGTATATGGAAAATTCTAGAATTTGTGGAGTGGGTGGGAAGAGAATATTATCATCGGATGTTCATAGAGTGATGCCCTGTCTATATCTTTCAGAATGGATACTATGAACTTTTTTGATACTTTGTAGTTTTCTATATCCTACAGTTTTGTATAGATAGGCCACAAAAGTTTTTGTAAAATATGTTAAGTCATGATCACAATGAACAAGTATATTTTTCTTTTTGTAACAGATGTTAATGCTCACGTGGTGAGAACATCTTAGCTTATATCAGTCATTTGCAGGTTGTTTATTTATAAAGCTCTATATTCCACTCTTTATGAGTGAAGACGACAAAATGTAATTTCGTACTCTTAAGGATGAAATGAAATTACGCTTTTTTTTCCAGGAAATATATATATATATATATAAGGAATTGTCTTGAGCATTAAAGCAAACTTTATTTTATATATAAAATGATGTTAAGCCCAAACATTAATATATATATAATGAATTTATCACTTAATCACCTTAAAACACCTATTTCATTAAACTTGGACATATTCTAGTCCAAGTAACTTTGAAGACGGGTCAAAAGCAACCTTTCTAAACCCTAAAATCAAGGTTTCTAAAGTGCAAAATCTGGTTCCAAAAGTTTCAAATCCGGTTCCAAAAGTGCCAAATCTAGGTTCCAAAAGCATACTTTTGCTTTTGATATCCCCACTTTTGAAATTGGTTTTTGCGCTTTTCCGATATGATAAATATGATAATGGCACTTTTAGAACCTGGTTTTTTCCTTTTGGAATGCTACTTTTGACACTTCCAATACTTAAATTTGCAATTTTGAAAACCAATTTTGGCACTTTCAAGCTCTAATTTTGCATTTTCGAAAACCAAACTCGACACTTTACAAGTATTATAATCATAGTGAAATTGAACATACTAGTACAAACAAACATAAGTGTATTATTTAAAAAAATACTTTCATTTTCATTTTATTCACAATTGGCCTCACATCACTCACACCATTTAGGTGTAGCAAGCAAGGCCATAATCGATCTAACAAGAATGTGTCATTTACATCTTGGCAAGTATACGTTTTTGTTATAATACAGTTCCCTTCCTCGTTACAAACATGTTTTTCTTTCAAGTCATCTATAATCACTGCATTTATATCATCCCAACCATGGATCAAAATGTCCCAAAATTTGTTTAAAGGCTTGAGAAATACATAAGGATTTCCATCACCCTGATAACCCTCTCTAGCTATGCAAGAAAAATATTCTTGTCTTAAAATTACTCGAAATTGTTCCCTTTGCAATCATGTTATTTGTAATAATGTTGAAAAAACACGTCAACGTGTTTTTGTTGTGCAGATGTCCATACCCCAAATTCAAATATACTAATTTTTTTTTCAAAAAATTCCATAGATCTTGGATGTATAAAATAATACTTTGTAGTTGATTTGATATCCAGTGTTCGTGGCAATCCGTTTTTTTTTTTATGAACTGCGTGTAACAGAACTCCGACATTGAAATTGAAAATAATCAATGGTTTACTAGTAACAAATCTTCTAGTATCTGCAAACAAGAAAAACACACACACACAACTCAATCAATAAAATATTAGGTTTCGATGTTTCTAAGTATATTTTTTTCATGTTCTACAATTTCTTAAACAATTTTTGAAACACATCACCAGATACATGATACCATATCCATAAATAATATGAGAATTGTCCAATAAAATTTACATCAATTAAATGTAGAAGTTGTCAAAAATATACAAATCACTAAATGAATTGTTGTCTGTATAATATGATGGTCATTTGAAGTTGAATGTCTTTAAACAATGCTGTAATATCCCGATTTTGACCCCATTGCATTAAAAATGTAAATGATGTAAATATGCTAGTGTGAATTCCTAGTGCGGAGCTCAAGGCCAAGGCCTGACTAGTGAATGGATAGGCATGTGTGATGTTATATTTTATTTGGACTGTTTGGTTGGATTTTATGCCTATTTAGAATATATGTAAATATTATGTGCATAAATAATAAAATGGTCCAACATTGGTCGTGTAAAGAGCACCAAAGGGGCTATGATTCCACCAGAGGGGAAGAGGAAGGGGGCCTATGGGAAACCAAATCCTATGTTGCCATGTGTCAACCTTAGAACTCACCCAAAATTCTGTCATGTGATGGGAATAAGCCAATTATCTCCTTTTTTTTCACCATTTTCCAATCATTGATTGCACATGTGAGGTTGGTGGGAAAAGTCACTTCTTGTAGTTATTGAAGCAGGGGGGTTGTGACAGGTATGTCAACTATCAACAATCCTATTTATTCTATGGTCAGAAGCCATGTTAGTTGTCTTTTCACCCTTACCTCATATACTTGGAGTCAACACTCTTTTGATCATTATTTCATTCTCATTCCCTCTCATGCAAGCTACTACACTACATAGAGTCATTCCATTGTTGTCGATGTCCATTTACCAGAATGTGTATTAAACCCAAAAATTCGAATTAGAAGACAAAGCTACATTTTTGGAAGGGAAGATAGAAGGATATAGGTGTTTCCTTCGCCTTGGTGGACTCATAACCCAGCTTGGGGGTTGCCTTCCAATAGAAAGAGTATATGCTAGACGGATTGCCTATGGTTGGGTGGAAAAGCGCTCTTACACAGCCAATTGCTTGGATTTGCGTTTCTTAAAGATAAGTAGTCTCATATATTTGAATCTGAACTATTTTATTTGATCCCTATAACGTTTATGGCTGTATTTCCATATTAGATGTGTGTAATTAGACTTTAATTCCGCTTTGCATGTTTAATTACAATTTTGCACACATTACATTGGTTGAAAAATTGTATTATGCATTTGGGGTGAATTTTTAGAGCCCGGGTTTCTGCGAAGGTCCCCTCCCGATGGCCAGATTGGGTGAGGGGGACGTTACAAATGCCCCATTTTTGAAAGATGCCCGAGATAATTCAATAGAGAGCACAACATTGTTTTTATAGTTATTTCTCTGTCTTGTGAACTGTCAAATGTCCAACTAGTTGGCATTTCCAAGCAGTTTTCCTTGTTGTTATTTGGTGAATGATATTGCCCTTCATCTATAAACAACATGTCTGTTTTTTTATATATATCTCCATATTGGATAAGTACATCCTTGAACAACTTTTTGTATATGTGCAGTACTTCACCAACATTATAATATGCATACATTGAGTAATTATAAATAGTACTATTTTTACATTGCTCTCGACCCCAAATAAATAAAAAGTATTCATTATTCAACCATTCAAATATACCAATTTTTTTTTTTTTTTTCATGTTGTTGAGCATGGAAAACCACAGAGCAACGTCAAAATGTTCTCTGGAAACACTGATAATATCGGGGCTAAACATTCGTGCATAATAACGTAGAAATTATGGACAAAATGAGGTTGTTTGGAAAAATATTCAATGTTGGATAACATCCAAACTCCAAAGAGCAATCCCTCTACTGCCAGGACCAATAGTTTCTTTTGTGGTGATATACAGACTTAAGAAACAAAATGAGCAAAATCAGGATTACACAACACAGATAAACACAAATACGCACAAACAATATGCAGGAATGCGAACTGTTCTTCTATATTAGATGTAAACAGATAGATTGATGTATGTTACAATATTATACATGCTTATATAGAATAATGAGATGCTTGGGTTCCTTCCCATTACGTTTAGTTACAAAGAATAAGTTAGAATGGTTCAACAGTTCAACTGCTACAGTCGAATGGAAGATAGAGAGACAATCTGTCAAATCTCAATAGTCGTCGATCACATGTCGACGCTGCATGTGGATGTCGCGAACTGTGAGGTTGTTGAACATGTCGAAGGTGCGGAGTGTGTCGTAGTATGTCGAAGCTGAGTCTCGTCGGAGTTGTGTCAAAATAGAAACTTGTCGGAGTTGTTGAGTTTGTCAAAGTTATGTCGAGTTCAAAACTTGTCGAAGTTGTATCGACATCGATGACTTGTTGCAGTCGATGTTAGCATTCGACAACGATGCCAACTGCGATATGGATTATACCTCCTTCCTTAAGAAACAATGGTCTCCGTTGTTTGCTCGTGAAGGTGAGGAAACTTGTCGGTTATTTTTGTAATAGAGTACCACTTTCCTTGAGATGGTAGCTGGCCATCTTTGGCAACCTAAAACAAGAGAATTGTGTTCATCCTTGTAAGGCGTATGCATCATCCCAGGATGGTGTCACAAGGAAGAGTCTCCTGAACATCTGGATGGATGTCTTCGGGTTCTGTTTTCTGGAAGTCATTCTATTCCAACAAGGGTGCATGGTATGGTTGAAGTAGATACACACTGAAGACTGGATGCAAACCCATACATGCAGGAATGTCGAGCTGGAAAGCGTTTTCACCAATATTTCTAAGAGTACTGTATGGACCATATCGAAAAGGTTTTAAATTATTGAATGGACCAATGAAGCGCTCCTTCTTAAGATGTATCCAGAACTTATCCCTAATTTGGAATGAATGAGGAATATTATGCTTGTCGTGTTGGGCCTTAGCTTTCTCGTTTGATCTATGCAACATGTCCTGTGATTGAAACTGGATGTCACAAATTTGTTCTCGAAACTTGACTTCTTTGTCAACTTCTCGCTGTTTGTAGTCGATGTCGGAGTTCGGCTATGTCAAGGATCTGATCAAGTCGATAGGCACTGAGGGTTGAAATCTGTAACAGATCTCAAATGGACTCTTTCCTATTGAGCTGTGTTGAGCACGATTGTAGCTATGTTGTATGTATGGAAGAATTTCATCTCATGTGCATCGATGCTTGTGGTTGTACATGTGGAGCAGTTGTATGACCAAGCGATTAACAACTTCGTCTGTCTGTCGGTCTAAGGATGGAAATCTGTCAACAATGAGAGTCGTGTGTCCAGTTGTTTCTAGAGGGTCTTCCAAAATATGTTGACGAATCTGGCATCTCAGTCGGAAATAATGGTTGTGGGTAAACCAAAGTGTATCCAAACATGTGTAGAAAAGAGCTGAGTGGTCTGCTGCGCTATCGTGATATTATTACATGGTATGAGAATGGACATCTTGGAAAATCAGTCGACTACTACTAATATCGTGTCATGCTGATGTCTAGTAGTAGGATAACCCGTCAAGCAGTCCATAGAAATAGATTCCCATGGTTGACTAGGAACTGGCAGAGGTGTGTACAGTCCCTGTTGTCGATTAGGTGGTTTAGCAATGGCACAAACCACGCATGATCGAATGTAGTTGTTGACGTCGGATTTAAGTGAAGTTCAAAAGAAATACTTCTACAGAATAGCAAGTGTTTTTGTTACTCCAAAGTGTCCTGCAGTGTTGCTATAGTGCGCATCCCAAATGAGCTGTTGTCGATGCTCACCGCTCAGTACACAAAGATGTCCAAGCTTGTATAGCAAGGTGTCTTTCAGGAAGTAGTTGAAGGTCGACAACTTGTTAGTCTGTAACTGTCGGTAGATTGTTGCGAAGTCATTGTCATCCTCATACAACTGTGGCCAAGTGGTCGTGTAGTATCCATACATACTCATCACTGTCAAAAGGAGAGTAATGGATGGTCGACTAAGGAAATCGGAGGTGACATTAGCTTTACCTTTCCGATACTTAATCACCAATTGGAATTGTTGTAGGTAATTAATCCACTTGAGTTGTTGGTTTGTCTGCAACTTTGATTGTGTCGGAGTGAATTGTAGAGGCTTGTGATCAGTAAGAATGACCGTTTACTTGCCAAGGATGTAATGCATCCATTGCTTGAGAGCTTGAACACTGGCGTATAGTTCTTTTTGGTACGTCGAGTATCTTCTAACTGTTTCGTTAAAATTCTTGGAATGAAAAGCAACTGGGTGACCAGAATGAGTGATCACTACGCCCAAGGCATAGTTCGATGCATCTGTCTCAATCTCAAAGGGCTGATGCAAATCAGGTAAAACAAGTACTGGTGTAGTGCAGAGCCTGTGTTTGAGTTGTTCAAAAGCTACTTGATGTGTTGTTGTCTATTGGAAGAGAATTTTCCCATTTCCTTTCATCAACTGATTCAAGGGCTAGGCTATGTGACTGAATCCGAGTATGAATCGTCGATAGAAATTCACCAAACCAAGAAAACTTCTTAGTTCTTGAATGCTTCTAGGAATGGGCCAATCTTTGAGGATCTGTACTTTGTCTGGATCGAAGTGAATTCCTGCAAAATCAATTACATACCCCAAATATTTGATGTTGGTTATTGCAAAAGAGCACTTGTCCATGTTCAGATAGAGTCGATGTTGCTGGAGAGTGTCGAGGACTTGTCAAAAATGTCTGACATGTTCTTCCCATGATCGACTGAAAATCAATATATCGTCGAGATAGACAATGAACCAATTGTCGATGAAAGGTCAGAGAATGTTATCCATATGTCACATGAAGGTCACAGGTGCATTGGTTAAGCCGAAAGGCATGACTAACCATTCGAACAATCCTTCCTTGGTATTGAAAGCATTTTCCCACACATTTTAGGACTTGATTGGAATCTGATGGTCTCTCGACTTGAGATCAAGCTTAATAATGATTTTATCACCTTTTAGAAAATCGATGAGTTCGTCTATCTGCGATAGAGGGTAGCGATTATTTATCAAAATTTTGTTGAGAGATATATAGTCGATGCACATGCGCCAAGTCTCATCTTTCTTTAAAACTAGGATGACTGGACTTCCACAAGGAGAGGAACTGGGGTGGATATGACCTTTGTCAATTAATTATTGGATTTGTCTACGAATCTCTTCATTTCCAAGAATGGATCTTCTGTAAACAGATGTGTTAGGAAAAGAAGAACCAGGAACAAGTTCAATGGAGTGTTTTACCTGACAATGTTGAGGTACTCCATTGGGGGATCTTGAAAGAGGTTTTGGTACTCATCGTGAATATGATCAACTTTCTACTTCTGTCGGGGGCTGCATTGGTTGGTGACTGAACCCGTCGCTGTAGTATTCTTAGAATGTTGCAGCTTGATCATGATTAATGCGAATTTCTGAGCATGATTGATGAGCTTCTTTGTCTGTTTGGAATATATCAGTGCAACCGTTGGTGTATGTTGACACTCTGGTATGCTAAACCATCGATTTCGGATTCTAACAATCACCTTCTGAGGCCATGAATGATAACTTCCATGTCTATCCCAGAGGTAAGGTTTCCCAAACAAGGTGTCGGCTATGGAGAGTGGTACCACGTCGCAGAGTACTTCATCTTCAGAAGGTTTTATTAAGTAGGCGAGCTTGCATTGTCGAGTGATCCATAGTTCTTGTCCATCATTCATCCAATCGATGTTGTAAGGTCAAGTATGCAGAGTGGTAACAAGACCGAGTTTCTTTATGAGATCTTCAGAAATGAAGTTCTTCTGGCTACCGTTGTCCATAATCATATATAATGGGTTGCTCTGGACCCATATCCATGTATGGAATAGGCGTTCTCGTTGCTCCTCATTGACAATAGTCGAGGCTGCTGGAGTGGTTGATGTCAAAAGGGTCATTGCGTCATAATAAGATTCTTCCACCATCTTTTCGAACGCGTCGAAGGTCGACACTTTTGTCAAAGTTGTCTTCCGAGCTTTGCATTCAGACGTATCATGCCAAGATGAGTGGTGGTAATCGCACCATTTTTCGGTCAGCAGTTGTTTTTTACATTCCCTCTTGTGAAAAGGCTTCTTGTCGTGATCTGGCTTTGGCTGTGTTGGTTGAGAATATTTCTTCTTATCTGAGTTGGCTAGTGCCTTCTTGTCGGGTGGTCGTCCTGATGTCGTATTTGTCGTGAAGCGTGCTTTCCCTTTTTGCTTGATTTCCAGTTTGATAGCGTAGTGGAATGCATCTGCAAGCATATTGACAGTCATAAATTTCATCTCATGCTGGATGTACTATTACAATCCGTTGATGTACTTCAAAACAAGCAATTTGTCTTCTTCTTAGATGCTAAGTCTAGCCATGAGTTGGTAGAACTCATCAGTGTAACTCTTTACTAATTGGTCTTTCCATTACCTTAGTTGCTACCACTTCTTATACTACTGCTCGAGGTATTTGGGCAGAAAAAATTCCTTCTGGATGTGTTTGACGAATTTATCCCATGTGTCGATGGGGTCTTCGCTTTTCTCCATATTTGTCAATAGGTTTTCCCACCAGCAGTGCATAGATGTTGACATCTTGAAGGATGCAATGGTGACTTTTTTTTATCTTTGAAGAGTTGATTTAAAGCGTAATAGGATTCCAATTGTTGCACCCAATTGTCTACGGATTCCGTGTCAATCTTACCTTCAAGATTCAGTATGTCCAAATTCATTTGCACTTTGAAGGGGCTGATTTTATCGAAGTGAGTTCTCATTGAAAATCCTATGAATGTCGAAGTAAATTGCATGAGAATTTCATTGAACTGGGTGAACATTTTGGTTCGTTGTCGAGCCAGAGATTGCTCAATAAGTTATGCTATCTCATCAGCTGCATGTCTATCATCTGTTTCTTCTGTGATTTCTGGAGGTAGCATCTTCTTCGATTGCTGTGATTGCGAGCGAGTTTGAACCGACATAAGTCAGGTAACTTCGAGAGAAGTGTATACGCAAAACTTAAGGATGAAAAAAACTGTGTGCTGATACCAATGATCCGTATCGTGGCAAGGAAGCACGAGGGGGACAACAGTTCGACCGAATAAGTCGGCTCTATTTTGGTGAAAGCTTAAGAAACAGAATGAGCAAAAGCAGGATTACACAATACATATAAACACAAATACGCACAGACAATATGCAGGAATGCGAACTGTTCTTCTCTATTAGATGTAAACACATAGATTGATGTATGTTACAATATTATACCTGCTTATATAGAATTCTGAGACACTTGGGTGCCTTCTCGTTACGTTCAATTACAAAGAAGATGTTAGAACGGTTCAATAGTTCAACCGTTACAGTCGACTAGAAGACAGAGAGACAGTCTATCGAAGCTCGACAGTCGCCGGTTGCATTTCAACTCTGCATGTCGATGTCCGGAATTGTGAGGTTGTTGAACATGTCGAAGGTGCAGAGTGTGTCGTAGTATGTTGAAGTCGAGACTCGTTGTAGTTGTGTTGAAATTGAAACCTGTCAGAGTTGTTGAGTTTAACGATGTCATGCCAAGTTTGAAACTTGTCGAATTTGTACCGACATCAATGACTTGTTGCAGTCGATGTTAGCATTTGAAAACAATGCCAACTTCTATATGGATCAATATATATAACCACAACAACAACACTTCGCTCATGAAGTTAATAATCACAAACATGCAACTGTAAATGAATATTTTTATTTCCAAATATTAATACAAAAATCAACCAAAATTTCATAGATTCAAAATTTGATGTAATAAAAGAATCACACTAAACAAATAATATGTTAGATTTAGATGAAAATAGCAACGTCACCGAAAAAAATAGAAAACACATTGAATTCAATTTAAAATCTCCATAGGTTACATCTAGTGTTTCCAGCTCTTGAAAGAGGAAATGATAGGTTACATTTGATGGCTTTCACTCAACTATAAGAAGACAGTGAAGGTTTTGATATCATTTGATTCATGCATTTTACTAAGACCCTTCCAGATTTGATGTACCAATTCACTATCTGTCCTAGTGGAAGATGCAATAAAGGGATTACTCAAAATACAGTTTTCACATGGATTTTCTTTCACATCATCACCCTCCAAAACACTCATTGATGTATTACTTTGCTAATATTTCATTGGGAACTCTTCCCACACACTCTCCATATTTTTTTGTGTATTTCCTTCTTTATCGTTGGTACATCTCTATCGAAACCATAAAAATAAAATTTGTTCCCCATATGATTTTTATGCACTACCTTCCCTAAATTTTTTTGTAAACAATGACTTCCCCTCATTGACCCCACATTTACATGACCAAATCCCAACATTGAATTTGGAAATACATAATCCCAAAAATTGTATGGCATATGTTCATGACTCATATAAATTTTCTTTGTGGTTAAATTGAAATTCACCAACAACACTTTCTTCCCCCTTTTTTACTTTTTTCCCTCCAACAGTATTTTTTTCATTTCCCTTTTTTCTCTTTTGGAGTCATTTTCTGTGACTTTCTTGCGAAATAGAAAACCTTCCATTTCTAATATCAATAATTTTTTTTTACAAGGAGCTGCACATAAATATTTCTTGTCATTTTATATTTTGGAATAAATTTGTTTCATCAATTTAAGTAGAAAATAATTTGTCTTTTACCTGTCAATGGAAGGCTAACATTTGAGTGGTGAGTGACATTGCAGGAGATACTACGTTTTGACCCCAAGCCCTCGCCTAGTTCATTATTATCCAAGCTCTCACCCAGTTCATTATTATCCAAGCTCTCGCCTGGTTCATTATTATCCAATGTGATTTGTTGGATAATATCCATAGACATCGTCGATCCTAGCTCTGGTTTTGGATGATCTAGATGTTGAATAGAAATCCAATCATCTTGACCTGGAAACTTGCAGGTATACATTTTATATAATTTTTTACAAGTATTCAAGGTCACTATCCCCATTCATAATTTAGTTAATTTAACCAGAATCTTTGAAAAATAATTTTTTACTTTCTTGTCCATCTTGTTCTCCAGTTTAATAGTTCTTTGTGGATTCTCCATCACATTCAATGTCGTCATCAGATACTATAACTTTATTGGACGATACCTGAGTGTGCTCTTTATTTGAAGATGTAGTAGAAAAGGAATTTGAAGAAGTTATTGAACATAACCGATGGAGAAAAGTAAAATACAATGAAATAAGACATCTGAAAATGTTAATACAAATATCTTGGTTTATACCCAATTCATGATAGAAACTGTTCATAAACAAATCTTGTTGTACTGTCTCCACAATAGAAATAACTATTTTATTTGGCGACTTAATCAACGAATGAAGAAATCTACCTCATGCGTACAATGAAATAATTGTACCTAGAGAAGAGACCAGTCTGGAAACTATGTGACCCCAGAATTCTCGTGTCCTTTCTTTTTCAAAAACATGGCTTATCTAACTATCATTGTTAACCTTGGGAAAAGGTAAATCAATCATTGGTAGGGCTTCATCCTTCCAATCCATATCCATTTGAAAAGTAGAAAAATTATCCGCATCCCTTCTAATTCTCTAACATTGTATAATAGAGAATCCTATAAATAAGTCTTTGGATAAATCTCTATAAACTCCCTTGGTAGGATTCTGTGTTACCTTTGTTTTATTTCTTGTTGAAAAGTGTGAAATCTTTAGAAATAATACAAGATTTTTCCATATCAGCTAAAAGACTACAAGTACATGCCGCTTCATTTGATTCTAAGTAGTACAACAATGCAAGCATATCTTCTTCTATCTAGGGACTATCACAAACACACATATCAACAACAACAAATTCACAGTTTATTGCTGCACCAAAAAATGCAATGGATCCTAGTGTGTTGACCAAACATACATGATAACAACATTGACAAGCAAACTATGAACTATCTTTGACGTAGTCAATGGACATACACATCCCCTCTTTATTGATATATATGTTCAATATTTTCTCACCATCATTTGGTAATTTGGTACCATTATCCTCTTCAGATCCTTTCTTTCTCTTTTTACCTAGATATTTTTCTTGCTTTTCAGAGCATAAAATACTACACAGTTGCTGGAGATGATTTGGTGCAATTTTATAGATTTCAATGACATTATCGTCAGTGATAATCTGTGATAGAAAAGCTTAAACATGATGAACTTTGAAATATTCAAAGATAGAATGCTTGGCTGACCTCTCGTCCTTCATTTGCTTGCAATATTGATATAAAGTATCTACGCAAATATTTTTTTCTATTGATGTGCTCAGCCAAACTGATCCATTGATTATATTGTCTGCCACAATGATCAATTCATCTTCATCAATATCACACAATGGTCTAAAAAAATTCAATCCATGATTCTTTATTTTATTTTGAACAAAATCAACTTGAGTGATGCTCTTGGGTGAGCATGGCAATGAACCACTTTTCTAAAGCTTGAATACAGAAATACATTTGCTCCACAGTTTATCTGATGTCAAAATAAGAGTTAGCTTGTCTTTAAGGCTATCCTTTGTTTGAAAAACAAAGATATCCATACATACACCTTGGAAAGACTGCAAACATATAAAATTAAAGATAATATTTAATTTGATAATTTCATAACGCATGCTACAATCTAAACACTTTGATTGACAAGAAGACAAATTCTATACCTGCTAATCATCACTGGAAGCGTTTCCCTTTCCCGGATGGGATGGCCTACCGTACGATATCCATTTCACCATTGCTTTTACAACTTGAGAAATGAAGGGAGTGTTTGCAAATTCCTTGTTTGATAAATTTTGTTGTTTCCATAATTTGTTGATAATGTGCTGAGGAACATCTTTATTGTTGATGTATATGTAACTTCGGAATGTATTTCACCTATGTATATTGTACTCCTATAGAGATGGTATTATTCCTCTATACAGAAGTGTCGTCATTTGTATTGACAAGTGTTGCAAGTGTCATAACTTGCTGTGATCGGTTATTAGACCACCTATTGAGGGGTTGGCCCGGATTAATGTAACCATGGGTTATTAGACTGAGTTAGACAAGTCGACCTTGCTAGTTTATTAGGAAAGTCAAGATAAGTATAAATAGAGAGTGAGAGCTCTCAATTTGATCATCTCATTATTCACTTCTACATCACTTGGAAAGTGGCACACTAGTGAGGAAGGAGGAGTAGCTTGTAGGAGAAGACCATCTCTTGTACTTGGTTGTATCATTGCTCTTTCTATCTCTAAGGAAGTTGCGGGGTTTTTCACCTTTATGGTTTTCCCCAGTGAAACTCTGTTTGTCTATTGTCTCATGTGATTGCTTGGTGTGATAGATATGCATTGTTATACTTGATATGTTGTACATGTTATTCTCTCAGTAAACATCCTAGAGTATATTGAATTAATGCTAAAAAATTAACATGGTATCAGAGCTAACCTAAGAAGAAGACATTGTGCAGTGGCGTAAACTAGGGTTTCTTGTTTATTGGGTTTCTCTCCACATATTTTGTAAAATAAGTAAGGTAGATTGACTCTACTCATCAAGGTGAATCTAAGTCTATCCAATCAGAATTCAATTCTGAGCACTTTCATTTTTGGCCCTAAAAATTAGGGTTACCACAAAAATAGGAATGTTTGAAATCTGAAGACATAGCTGGAAGATCCTTGGAAAAATTGAAGTTTAGAGCTTTGGATCGAGATTTTTGGTTGGGTGAAGCTCCGGGAAACTCAAACCCTAATTCAGGGTCCTCCCGAGTGAATCCGGGAAGACTAAAAGGCATTTCTGAAGGGTGAAACTTTGCAGTTCTCAATTTATGAGTAAACTAGGTTGATCAACTCATCAAGGCACATCTTTCTATCCTTTCAGAAATTTGAAATTCACATTTTGAATTTTTAGGTTTTCTCTAACAAACCCTAATTCAACTCCAGATCCATATTTCTGCAAATCAAGTGGTAAGACCTAAATATTTTCTATTTCCATTTGAAGTACTCTTTAAATATGTCTCACCACACCAAGCTTGAAGATAAGCTTGAAGGGGCTGATAACTTCCGAGCATGGAAGTATAGGATTGGGTTAATCCTGGAAGAAAATGAATTGGATACTTACATAAGGTCTAAGGTCCCTGTCCCAGAGGGAGAAGAGGCTAAATCCCTTCACAAGAAGAACTTGGTCAAGGAAAAGAGGATCATTGTTGATTCTATCAAAGACCATCTCATTCCACATGTGTCATCTCTGAAGACACCCAAGGAGATGTTTGATTCCCTGACCAAGCTATTTGAAGGGAAGAACATAAATCAAAAGATGACTCTACGGAACCAATTGAAAGGGGTAAAGCTTCAGCATGGAGAGACCATTCAATCCTACTTATCTAAGGTCTCCCAGATCAAGGAACAACTCGAAGCTATGGATGAAATTGTGGACAATGGTGAAGTTGTTATGACCACACTGAATGGCCTACCTAGGTCATGGGATTCCTTTATTCAAGGAATTTGTGCAAGAAAGAAACTAGTCTCCTTCAGTAGACTGTGGGAGGAATGTTCACAAGAAGAGGCTAGGATTGTAGCCTGAGAAGAGAAGATGGGCAATGAAGATCAAGCTCTCACAACACACATTAAGAAAGGAAATCCCAAGAGGGATCCATCTCATAACAAGAGATCTTCACACCACCATTATCATAAGGATAAGAAAGATCTCAGATGCCTCACATGCAATGAGAAGGGACACTTTGCTACAGATTGTCCTAAGAAGAAGAAAGACAACAACAACAATTTCAACAACAAGAAGAAGAACAACGAAAGGAGACATCATGCTCATGCTAGTGAGGATGATGAACCTCCCAAGAAGAAGGCTAGAGTAGAAAGTGATGATTCATCAAGTGAAGATGAATATGTTCTAATATCCGCCCTCACAGGTACTATCTCTCATGGATGTAATGATTGGCTCATTGACAGTGGGGCTTCCAAACACATGACTGGGTTTAAAGAAACTTTTGTAAGTCTATTTGAACATGAATCACCCCATAAGGTGAAACTTGGGGATGATTATCAATATCCTATCAAAGGAAGTGGTGAATCCTCCTACAACCTAGATTCTGGAAAGTCCTTGAAGATGAAAGATGTGTTATTTGTACCTGGGCTAAAAAAGAACCTACTCTCCATATATGCATTGGATGCAAAAGGCATGAGGGTTGCATTTGTAGATGGCCAAGTCCTAATGTGGCGAAAGGGTAAAACTATAGACGATGCAGTAGTGATTGGAGAGAAAGAGGGAGGATTGTACAAATTAAAGGGACAACTTGAACATGCCATGGTACATGAATCCATGGAGCCAAGTGAACTTTGGCATAGAAGTCTTGCACATGTGCACTATAGAGCACTACCAATTGCAAGTAAAGCTGTAGAGGGTCTTCCTAAAATCAAGTCAAATCATGAAGGTGTTTGCAAAGGATGTGCAAAAGGAAAGAACATTAAGAAGGCATTTCCAATCAGTGAAAGCAAAGCAAAAGGAATCTTGAAAATTATCCACTCCGATGTATGCGGTCAGATGTCATCTAGTTCTCTGAGTGGGTATGTATACTATGTCTCTTTCATTGATGATTTATCTAGGAAGACTTGGGTCTACTTCTTGAAGAATAAAGATGAAGTATTTGACAAGTTCAAGGAATTCAAAACCTTGATGGAAAATCAAACTGATAAGAAGATCAAGACCTTTAGATGCAACAATGGTGAAGAATTCACTTCAGGTGATTTCAAGAAGCTATGCAGTGATTCAGGGATTAAGAGGGAGTTGAATGCTCCCTACAATCCACAACAAAATGGATTTGCAGAAAGAAAGAATAGAACAATCATGGAAGCAACATGGACAATGCTGCATGACCTGGATCTACCTATGCATCTATGGGCAGAAGCAACTAGGACAGCTGTATATGTGTAGAACAAAACACCTCACAAGATATTGGACAACAAGACACCAGAAGAAGTCTTCACTGGTAAGAAACCTCAGGTCAGCTATCTAAGAATATTCAGTTGTCCAGTATATACAAATGTTCCAAAGGAAAAGAGAACAAAGTTAGATCCTTCAGGAAAGAAGGGTATCTTTGTGGGGTATAGTGAAAGCTCGAAGGCTTACAGAATATACTTTCTAGGGTTCAAGAAGATTGATGTCAGTAGGGATGTAACATTTGATGAAGACTTAGCTTTCATCAAGTCAAGAAAGGCACATGTTGAAGATCATGAAGAACCAAAGGAAACTAAATTTCAAGATACCACCATGACTGAAGCAATTCCAGAAGCAGATCGTGAAATTGAAGATCCACAAGAACCTGTAGATCCACCCCGTGAGAAGGACTCTCACAAAAGGAAACCTGCATGGGCTAGAGAGATCATTCAAGATGCAAAAAGGTATGGCATTCCAGAAGAAGAACATAGAGCAAGAAAGAGAACTATATCTCACACCAGTTATGTTGCCTTACTCTATGATTAGGAACAAAGAAACTTTCAGCTATGAATGAGTAGTGGAAAAGAAAGAATGGAAGGATGCCATGGTTGAGGAATACCAATCGATCATGAAGAATGATGTTTGGGATGTAGTCCCAAGACATGAAGGGAAGTCAGTTGTGACTTCCAAGTGGATCTACAAGATCAAGCATGTTGCAGATGGTAGCATAGAGAAATACAAAGCAAGATTTGTAGCTTGTGGCTTCTCCCAGAAAGAGGGGATAGACTATGAAGAAAATTTTGCTCCTGTAGCCAGGTACACTTCCATCAGATCTGTACTTGCCTTGGCTGCAGTGATGAAATGGAAGATACACCAGATGGATGTCAAGAAAACTTTATTGAATGGTGTAGTCAAAGAGGAAGTGTTGTGGAGTAGCCACTTGGTTTTGAGACACATGACAGGGAGTCATACGTATGTTGGTTGAAGAAATCCTTGTCTATCTTGAAGCAAGCCCCTAGGACTTGGTATGGTAGGATGGATAGCTTTCTATCCAGTTTGGGCTTTACCAAGAGTAAAGTAGATTCCAACCTTTACTACAAGGTTGAGGAAGGCAATCCTATGATACTACTCCTGTATGTGGATGACCTATTTGTTACAGGAGAGGATGGGTTGATTGTTGACACCAAGAGGAAGCTTGCAGTCGAGTTCAAGATCAAGGACTTGGGGATGATGCACTATTTTCTAGGCATGGAGGTGTGGCAAAGTGTAGATGGGATCTTCCTTGGACAAGGGAAGTATGCAGTAGAGATCTTGAAGAGGTTCGAGATGATGGACTGCAAGGCCATGGCCACACCTATGGCATCGAACCTGAAGCTTCTGTGTGATGTCACTGTGTATTGTCAGATGATTGGGTCCTTGATGTACCTGATGAACACGAGACCAGATATTTGCTTTGCAGTGAACACATTGAGGCAGTTCCTGATGGATCCCAGAGGTGTTCACCTGATTGCTGTAAAGCATATTCTGAGGTACCTGAAGGGTACAGTTGATTATAGGAACAACTATGATGCGAATCAAAAGTTTAACCTGTAGGGTTATGTTGATTTAGACTGGGAAGGCAGTGCTGCAGATAGGAAGAGCACTTATGGGTGCTACTTCAGTATGGGATCAGGTGTGATCTCTTGGTTTAGCAGGAAGCAGTCCTGCGTAGCACTGAGTATAGCCGAAGCAGAGTATGTTGTAGCTTGTTCGGCTAGTTGTGAGGTAGTATGGATCCGGAAGCTACTGTCTGAGTTATTTGATCTCCCATTGGAGGCTACTGGTATCTTTTGTGAAAACCAGAGTTGTGTGAAGTTGTCTGAGAACCCGGTGTTCCACAACAGGTCGAAGCACATTGAGATCAAATATCACTATATCAGGGATATGGTGCAGAGACGAGCAGTGAATCTCCTGTATGTTGCGACAGATGAGCAAGTTGCAGATGTGCTGACGAAACCACTAGCCAGAGTGAAGTTTGAGTACTTCAGAGAGAGGCTTGGTGTTCTTTATATTAATGACACTTCGAGGAAGAAGTGATGGACACATTTGCTGGAGCCATTCCAAGCATGGTGAGAGGAGGATCCTTCACATGGCTATGGATGTAAGCGCTAGATGATGAGCATCAGGATGATGCTCCAGTTACTGCTTTGTATATGCATCATGTTGGATGCTTGGTATGATCAGTTGGATCATGTATCCGTATATGCATCATGTTGGATGCTTGTTATGATCAGTTGGATCATGTATATGTATATGCATCATGTTGGATGCTTGTTATTATCAGTTGGATCATGTATATGTATATGCATCATGTTGGATGCTTGTTATGATTAGTTGTATATGTATATGTATATGCATCATGTTGGATGCTTGTTATGATCAGTTGGTATTATGTATATGTATATGCATCATGTTGGATGCTTGTTATGATCAGGTGGATCATTTATTTGTGTATGTATTAGGTGGATACATTGTATGGTCACGTAGATCATGTATGATGATATGTATTAGGTAGATACTTGGTATGCATTAGGTGGATGCACAGTATGATCAGGATGATCATGGATGATGAGCTTTAGGATGTTACTCTAGATGATATGCATCAGGATGATGCTATGATGATGATCAGGATGATCATGTGTTGGTGTACATCACGATGATGTATGGTGAGTATCAGGACAATACTCCGTGGCCATGGACAAGTTGTGCAGATAAGCATATAATAGCACCCTAGGATATTTGCAGATACTCTTTAGAGGTTTTTCCTATGGCATATAATAGCGCCCTGGGATATCTAGAAAATGCCCTTTTGAGGTTTTGCTTGGAAGGACATATAATAGCGCCATGGGAGGTTTGCAGATACTCTTTCGAGGTTTGGCCTATGGCATATAATAGCTCCCTGGGATATTTGGCAAACGCTCTTTCGAGGTTTTATCCTATGGCATATAATAGCACCCTGGGAGATCCGATAGGTTAAGCTGTGTGCTCGTAATCAGTCATGGGATGCTCTTTCGAGGTTTTGCCATGACCACATATAATAGTGCCTCGGGAGATCCGATAGGTTGAGCTATGTGCTTGTAATTAGTCTTGGGATTGTCTTTCGAGGTTTTGTGGTGGGGTCACATGTAATAGCTCCCTCAGAGATCCGATAGGTTGGGCCGTGTGCCCGTAATCAGTCCTAGGATGCTCTTGCGAGGTTTTGTGATGCACGTAATAAGTCCCGAGGATTCCATAGTATGGCCAATGATGATGAAGACCTGCAGGTGGTGGGCCTACATCTAGTATGAAAAAGGACTGGCTCCGTAGAACTTCCTATGATGAGTAGATTGGAGATTGATTGAGATAGCAGCAGCAGTGACGATGATCCAGAGAAGAAGACTTGTGCTAACAGATCTGTGTTGAGAAATGCCTTCCTAGTTAAGAGGGAGTGTTGATGTATATGTAACTTTGGAATGTATTTAACCTATGTATATTGTACTCCTATAGAGATGGTATTATTCCTCTATACAGAACTGTCGTCATTTGTATTGACAGGTGTCACAAGTGTTGTAACTTGTTGTGTTGGGTTATTAGACCACATATTGAGGGGTTGGCCTGGATTAATGTAACCATGGGTTATTAGACTGAGTTAGACAAGTTGTCCCTGTTAGTTTATTAGGAAAGTCGGGATAAGTATAAATAGAGAGCGAGAGCTATCTATTTGATCATCTCATTATTCACTTCTACATCACTTGGAAAGTGGTGCACTAGTGAGGAAGGAGGAGTAGCTGCTAGGAGAAGACTATCTCTTGTACTTTGTTGTATCATTGCTCTTTCTATCTCTGAGGAAGTTGTGGGGTTTTTCACCTTTATGGTTTTCCCTAGTGAAACTCTGTGTGTCTATTGTCTCATGTGATTGCTTGGTGTGATTAATATGCATTGTTATACTTGACATGCTATACATGTTATTCTCTTAGTAAAGATCCTAGAGTATATTGAATTAATGCTCAAAAATTAACATTTATGTAGAAGAAGAGTTGTTCGATGCCGATACCTTGAATGGACCGATTGATATTTATCAGTTTCAATGATTGTTTTCTGTGCAGAAATAGTATGTTGCCCATCCAATATATAAAAATTGACTGAAGGTGCCAAATAAATTTCGTCTTCATTTCTAGGAATAAATCCCAACGTGGTATACTTATCAAAAGGCAATAGAATAGCATCTCACAATGTTGTTGTAAAATTTGAGACAAGAGATAAAATCATATTTTCCATGACCTCCTAATCAACTTTTCGATATTGCAAATGCAGAGGTGCAACAGCACATCTTGTTATGTCAATAGAATTTTTTTTCTAATTGAACAAAAAATATTTGATCTATTCTTGTTGAAATTATTTTGAAATTTCGAAGCTCTTAGTTGCTTTCTGCATCATCTCTACAGAAGGACTTGATTTGAGTGATTTGAAGGAAGATTTGGTCACATATTTTTCAATATGATTGAGAAATGTTCTTCTAAGGTAGAAAATAATATTTTCATGGTCTATATTTCTCAACTTCTTTTCAATATTCTTGTAATGCAATACATACGAGGTTTTTGTAGCCAGGATTCTTTTCTTCCATACCAACAAATTTCCTTTCTTCAAAGATGACGCAGTATTAATTATGGATTGATTACAAACGTCATATGAGGGAAAAACCCATCCTTGCTTCAAAATGAAACCGGATCTGAATCAGGACCACTTTTCATTAGATCTGGCCGAAAATTAAAAACCATAAGATTAGCCTGTAGAAGGAAACACGGTCTCTCTCGACCACTTCAACTTGAACAGACAATAAATCGTTAGAAATGGGGTTTGCAGATGTCAATATTTCAGCTCAAGTTTGAGATCCTTCCTCATCCAAGCAGAATAGATATAAATCTGGGTACAAATTATCTAGTTCATCCATCTCAACATACCATCAATGCTTGAATAAACCAAAGTTGTGATCTTTTAACAAATCAAGGAATGATATTTCCTGGTATTGACTAAGGCTCAACAACACAAACATGTTTTATCTGCAAAACAGTAAATATTGTGTAGTTAATAAAAGAAATCATACAATGTTTATAATTATCAATTAATGTTTTAATATTACATGTATACTTGCAAATGTTCAGGTGAATGATCAATGGAGAAGGAACGACTGTTCATTTTAAAAATAAATTGATTGATTAAGAACAAATCTTCTAGCATTATCCATGAGAGATCGAATGCACTTTTTATATGGTAAGTTGAGATAGAATTGATCATAGAAGGAGAAATCATCATGGAAAGGGAAATCGATCCTTCTTGTCGGAAGTCGGAAGTTGGGATAAATATTGTTTATATGTTATAACTTAGCCAATGGCTCGGTCCCTATTATTTACTCCCAATGTGTCGATCCTTACCATTTAAATTGATCTTTATTGTGGTTTGTAGAAAATGGATCAATGCAAGGAGCATCCATTCCTTTATGAAATCTACTTATGTCAAAGTTATATAGGTAGAATATCTCCATGATATTATTGATATTTGGAGAATATACGAAAGGGCGTCTGGTTCTTCCTGTGATTTCTTTTACTAATAGTTCTATAATACCGAAAGGATCGTTTGATCTTTCTTGGGTTCAACATTCTAGATATAGGTGAATTGTTGGACGACCATTCAGAGCTTCAATAGTTTTATAATTCTCTAATAAATGAAGGGGCGATTGATCCTTCCACTCCATGATATTCTTCATATTGGAGGATATAGGAAGGGGTTCCTGATCCTTGTTATGTTTTACATTTTTCTCATAAATGAAGGGGAGACTGACCCTTCTTGTGCTAAGTATTCTTTTTGTTGATGTATATGTAACTTCAAAATGTATTTCACATATATGTATATTGTATTCCTATAGAGATGTTATTATTCCTCTATACGGAAGTGTCGTAATTTATATTGTAAGTGTCGTAACTTATACTTGATGGGTTATTAGACCACCTTGTTGGGGTTGGACCTGTATAAGTCATGTGGGTCAAAAGGTTATTAGACCACCCTATTGGGGGTTGGCCATGTGGGTCAAAGGGTTATTATACCACCCTAGTGGGGGTCGTCCTAGTTAGCATTATGTTAAGTGGTTAAGTTGAGGCCGACCTAGTTGAGTAAAGCTCAAGTCAAGTTAGTGTATAAATAGAGAGTGTGTCTCTCTCATTTTACACATTCTATTCTCTCATTCACACTTGGGAGAGTGGAACACTTGTGGAGGAGGAGGCTTTGCTGCTAGGAGAAGACTATCTCTTGTATTTTGGTTGTATCGTTGCTCTATCTATCTCTGAGGAATTTATTGGGGTTTTTCACCTTTATGGTTTTCCCCAAGTAAACTCTGTGTCTCTTGTGTGCTTGCATTATTGTGTCCATGATTGATATGATGTAGATTTGCTGTACATTTTGTTCTCTCAGTTAATATCCTAGATCAGATTGAAGTAAATTCTGAAAATTTCACATGGTATCAGAGCTAACCTGAAAGAAGGCATGATATGGCATGTATGACACTTGTTGCACTTATGATGCTAGGGCTTGATATAGCAAAAAATAGTCATCATAGAACTTTCACTATATCCATTTTTGCGAAGTTTTCGGATCTAAAACCTTTACAGGTTGAAGATCAGATCCCCATGTACCTTGTGTCCAAAGGACAACCTCTAATTCATTGTACTTTGTGAGTTATGATCTGTACAATATAGGGTTTCTGCCTCTTCCAGATCTAAGTCAAAAACAGGTGACCTTAGAAAAAAGGTCATAACTTGGGCTAGGAAGCTCCAAATGAAATTTAGTAAAAAGTGACAGGTAGTACATAGATTGTACTATCCCAGGAAAATGTTTCAAAGGCCGAAGTTGAACCAGTGACACGTGGCACGCCGTACAAGTTCGCTCTCCTGTATTATCCCATAAACTGGTCACATTACGACACTTGGCATAAATCTCTCTCAGAGAATCCAATTGAGGTCAGACCTGTCGGGATGGAAAGATAACAGGTCGAGCTATCTCAATATCATTTTTCAGACCATGTGGATCGAAAAGTTCGGAGTTACACCAGAAACAATCAGTTAGATATTTCTGTCAAAACAGAATTATTTTTTAGCACCTTCATTCATGGCTTCCAGAATTTAGGGCTTCGGAGAAAGTTGGAATTTTTGTAATCGGAGACCATGGATGAATGCTACTCATCAAAATAAAAATTTAGAGACCAATATCATAATTTTTGGTTGGGCAGAAGGCCGGGCTTGATCAGACCCTAGTTCGGGACTTTGATCAGAAAAGTGGAGAATTAGGGCTTCTGCAAAAATGGGAATTTTTGAAATCTGTGACCACGGCTGGAAGCTCCTCATAAAAATAGAAGCTTAGAGCTTTGTATCAAACCTTTTGATTAGGTATAAGAGTGGGCTTCATCAAACCCCAGTTCGGGGTCACGTCCAGTGAATCCGGAAGTTTCAAAGGCAAAATTGAGGAGTGAAACTTAGTAGTTTTCAAATTCTGAATATACCAGCTTGATTAGCTCATCAAGGCGCATATTTCTATCCTTTCGGAAGTTTGAAATTCAAAGTTTGAATTTTTGGGGTTTCTTTGACAAACCCTATTACAGCTCTAGATCCAGTTCCTACAAATCAAGTGGATTGGGTTAATCCTAGAAGAGGATGGTTTGGTCACCTGCATAAGTGAAGAAGTTCATGTCTCAGAGGGAGATGAGGCTAAGGCCTTCCATAAGAAGATTACAAGCAATCTTGACAGGTATGGCTTACAGGTATGTTTCATGGTTAATTTTATCATATGTTTGTCTTCATATCATTATAGTACAATCTTGATTAATTACAAGACTTGTCCTATCAGCTTAATAGAAGATATTCATTGATTAAGGTTTTGACACTTATGAATGTACTAATGCATTGTGATGTTGTATGAGGTTTATGTTGTTCGCTAACATAAAAGGTACACCAAGAAAGACAAATCATGTTCTACTTCAAGAACATATGATCATGGTGACACGAAGACAACGATTCATCCATTGTCATGGATCACATAGAATATCTACTTTCGAGGTATGTATAACTTGGTCCTACAATGGTTAACCTATGAGACATGCAGGTTACTAGCACAAGTCACTGAAGAGAACCAGAAGACATTATGCGGGTATGTTATACATAACTAGCTAGCATGCTAATCCAGGTATGTTTTTCCTATATCAAGCTAGAATCCTACCTTGTGTTAGGATCTTATACTGTTGTGTTGTTGATAATGATTATTCATGAAGTCATAGGTTTGAATAGTCATGGCTGTATGCATATTATGTTTCTTACCATAATTGATGATATGTCTAACCAGAAGAATCATGAAGGTATAGGTTTGAGTAATCACATGTTTATGCATTGATGATTTAACTAATCAGAAGAGTCCTATGATCAAAGAAGGATATGCATGAGTAAAAGAAGACTTCCCTGAAACCTTGAATACTAATGTTTATTATCTATGAATGATCATGACTATACATGTTTAAGATTATTGTGTTTTGATAGTATTAAGATTATACTAATAAATGTGTGATTATGTATGAGACCTCAAGGATAACACAATGATGATACTAATAAGCATGCATAGTGATTAAGGATGGATGTAAGTTCAAGGACAGGCAATCCAGGAAGCAAAGATCAAGAGGGAGCACACTCCAATTGTTCCTGCAAGAAAGCAAAGAAGCACACTTCAGTAGTTTCTGCAAGGATGCAGATATTTAGAGGGAGTTGACCATCTTTCTACATTCCACGACAGAAAGGTGTAGAAGAAGCTACTTCAGTAGCTCCTGCAAGGAAGCAAAGACTCAAAGGGATTCCACCCAGCAACCAAACAAAGATAAGTATTTTTAATTATCATTTCTTGCATATTTGTTTGTTTAAATAAAATTGTTCAATGATGTATATGCTCATGTTCCTAGACTTAGGATATGTATTGTGCATATTAGAATGATTGCATTAATGAACAATATACTAGTAATATGCATGTGATGGGTAAGTGGCCTATGGCACTGTACAACATTCCAGTGCTACTTATCTAGAATGAAACCTCTTTGTTGACATGTTGGGAGTAGTGCAAACTCTTAACAATGTTCTGGTAGAGACTAGAAGGCATCTAGAAAGTTGTGGAACATGGATAAATGTTGTATTGAAGCATTGGCTAAGATAATTGCATGATTGCATGACATATTTCTTTATGTGTAAGAATTTGTCTGAAAATTATGAGATGTTTCTAATCATGCAATTTAACTTTTTTTGTAGAAAAGACCGTATACCTTCACCTACAAAAGAAGGACTACAACATTTGTTCAAGCAACAAAATTATCTATTGAATATATTGAAGTTCCCAGGATACGGGAAGAATGCCATGATCCGTCGATCATGAAGAACGATGTTTGGGATGCGGTCCCAAGAGCTGAAGGGAAGTCTGTTGTGACTTCCAAATGGAACTATCAGATCAAGCATGCTGCAGATGGCAGCATAGAGAAATATAAAAGTGATGAAATAGAAGATACACCAAATGGATTTCAAGACAGCCTTCTTGAATGGTGTAGTCATATATGTGTGCAGAACTTGGTAGGATAGACAACTTTCTATCCAGTTTGGGCTTTACCAAGAGTAAAGCGGATTCCAACCTTTACTACAAGGTTGAGGAAGGCAATCCAGTGATACTACTTTTGTATGTAGATAACCTATTTGTTACAGGTGAAGATAGATTGATTGTCGACATGCAGCGGAAGCTTGCTGCCAAGTTCGAGATGAAGAACTTGGGGATGATGCACTATTTGTTTCTGGCATGGAGGTGTGGCAGAGTGCAGATGGAATCTTCCTTGGACAAGGAAAGTATGCAGTAGAGATCCTGAAGAGGTTTGGGATGATGGACTGCAAGGCTATGGCCACACCTATGGCATCGAACCTGAAGCTTCTGTGTGATGCTTCATCTGAGCCGGTTGATATCACTATGTATCGTCAGATGATTGGGTCCTTGATGTACCTGACGAACACGAGACCATATATTTTCTTTGCGGTGAACACATTGAGCCAATTCCTGATGGATCCGAGGAGTGTTAACCTGGTTGCTGTAAAGCATGTTCTGAGGTACCCGAAGGGTACAGTGGATTATGGGCTCAAGTATGATGCGAATCAAAAGTTTAACCTGCAGGGTTATGTTGATTCAGATTGGGCAAGCAGTGCTGCAGATAGGAAGAGCACATCTGTGTGCTACTTCAGTATGGGATCAAGTGTGATCTCTTGGTTTAGCAGGAAGCAGTCCTGCGTAGCACTGAGTATAGCCGAAGTAGAGTATGTTGCGACAGATGAGCAGGTTGCAGATGTATTGACCAAGTCGTTGGCCAGAGTGCAGTTCGAGTACTTCAGAGAGAAGCTTGGTGTTCTTCGGATTGATGACACTTCGAGGAAGAAGTGATGGACACATTTGCAGAGGCCATTCCAAGCATGTTGGAAGGAGGATCCTTCACATGGCTATGGATGTAAGCGCTGGATGATGAGCATCAGGACGATGCTCCAGTTACTGCTCTATATATGCATCAGGATGATACTGGATATGATCAGCTGGATCATTTATATGTATATGTATGTATGCATCATGTTGGATGCTGGATATGATCAGTTGGATAATTTATGTATGTACGCATCATGTTGGATGCTGGATATGATCGGTTGGATTATTTGTATGTATTTTGTATATGCATCATGTTGGATGCTTGGACCATGTATCTGTATATGTATCAGGTGGATACATTGTATGATCAGGTAGATCATGTATGTTGATATGTATCATGTATGATCAGGTGGATCATGTATCTATATATGTATTAGGTGGATACATTGTATGATCAGGTAGATCATGTATGTTGATATGTATAATGTATGATCAGGTGGATCATGTATTTGTATTTGTATCAAGTGGATACATTGTATGATCAGGTGGATCATGTATGATGATATGTATTAGGTAGATACTTGGTATGCATCAGGTAGATGCATGATATGATCAGGATGATAGTGGATGATGAGCTTCAGGATGTTGCTCCAGATGACTTGCTGCAGGATGTTGCAATGATGATGATCAGGATGATCATGTATACATTAGGATGATGTATGGTGAGTATCAGGTTGATACTCTATGGCCGTGGATCAGGTTGTGCAGATGAGCATATAATTTGGCCCTGGGAGATTTGCAGATATTATTTCGAGGTTTTGCCTATGGCATATAATTTGGCCCTGGGATATCTGACAAATGCTCTTTCAAGGTTTTGCTCTGGGAGGACATATAATTTGGCCCTGGGAGATATACAAATAGTCTTTGGAGGTTTTGCCTATGGCATATAATCTGGCCGTGGGATATCTGCCAGATGCTCTTTCGAGGTTTTGTCCTATGGCATATAATATGTCCCTGGGAGATCCGATAGGTTGGGCGGTGTGCCCATAATAAGTCCTGGGATGCTCTTGTGAGGTTTTTCCATGATATAATCTGTCCCTTGGAGATCCTATAGGTAGAGCTGTGTGCTCGTAATAGCCTGGGATGCGCTTGCGAGGTTTTGTGGTGACCACATATAATCTGTCCCTGGGAGATCCTATAGGTAGAGCTGTGTGCTCGTAACAGCCTGGGATGCTCTTGTGAGGTTTTGTGGTGAGGTCACATATAATATGGCCCTGGGAGATCCTATAGGTAGAGCCGTGTGCTCGTAACATCCTGGGATGCTCTTTCGAGGTTTTGTGACGCATGTAATAAGTCCCGAGGATTCCACAGTATGGCTAGTGATGATGAAGACCTGCAGGTGGTGGGCCTACATCCAGTATGAAAAAGGACTGGCTCCGTAGAACTTCCTATGACGAGTAGATTTAGAGATTGATTGAGATAGCAGCAGTAGTGACAATGATGATGAATCGATGACGATTATCCAGTGACGATGATCCAGAGAAGATGACTTGTGCTAGAAGACCTGTGTCAAGAAATACCTTCCTAGTTAAGAGGGAGTGTTGATGTATATGTAACTTCAGAATGTATTTCACATATATGTATATTGTATTGCTATAGAGATGTTATTATTCCTCTATACAGAAGTGTCGTAATTTATATTGTAAGTGTCGTAACTTATACTTGATGGGTTATAAGACCACCTTGTTGGGGTCGGCCCTGTATAAGTCATGTGGGTCAAAGGGTTATTAGACCACCCTATTGGGGGTTGGCCATGTGGGTCAAAGGGTTATTAGACCACCCTAGTGGGGGTCGGCCCAGTCAGCGTTATGTTAAGTGGTTAAGTTGAGGCCGACCTAGTTGACTAAAGGTGAAGTCAAGTTAGTGTATAAATAGAGAGTGTGTCTCTCTCATTTTACACATTCTATTCTCTCACTCACACTTGGGAGAGTGGCACACTTGTGGAGGAGGAGGCTCTGCTACTAGGAGAAGACTATCTCTTGTATTCTGGTTGTATCATTGCTCTATCTATCCCTGAGAAAGTTATTGGGGTTTTTCACCTTTATGGTTTTCCCCAAGTAAAATCTGTGTCTCTTGTGTGCTTACATTATTGTGTCCATGATTGATATGATGTAGATTTGCTGTACATGTTGTTCTCTTAGTTAAGATCCTAGATCAGATTGAAGTAAATTCTGAAAATTTAGCACTTTTCTTAATTGTTCTATAACACAAGAAGGGTTAGTTGTTCCTTCCTGTTTTCACCATTCAGGATATAGATGAATTATTGGATTCCCATTCCTTTTGCTCCATGACATTCTTTATATTTTGAGGATATAATAAGGGGTGCCCAATCCTTCTTGTGTTTACTATTTATACTAATCCCACAATACATGAATGGTCGACCATTCATTATTCTATTCACCATTCAGGATATAGTTGAATTGTTGTCCCAGCCTTCAGAGATTAAATATTTTTAAATTTATCTCTTAAATGAAGGGTCGGCCGACCCTTCTTGTGCTCAACATTCTTCCACTTTTCACCATTCTGGATATACATGAATTGACCACCTAGCCTTCATAGGTTGAATATTTTTACAATTCTCTTATAAATGAAAGGGCGACCGACCCTGCTTCTGCCCAACATTTTTTTCATAAAATTTTTAGACTGCAAGAAGGGTCAGTCGATTCTTCTTATGTTCGCCATTTTGGATATAGGTGAATTTCTGAATGACTATTTGTAGGTTCGATAGTTTTACAATTCTCTACTAAACGAAGGGGAGCCTGATCCTTTATTTCCATGATATTCTTGCTATTTGGAGGATATGCGAAGTGGTGCCCAAACCTTTTGGTGTTGGTCGTTCATTCTTCTGTTCACTATTTGGGATATAGATGAATTTTCATACAAGCCTTCGTAGATTAAATATTTTTACATTTCTGTTTTAAATGAAGGGTCGGCCGACCCTTCTTGTGCTTAGTATTTTTCCACTATTCACCATTCTGGATATACATGAATTGATGGCCTATCCTTCATAGGTTGAATATGTCACAGACCCAGCGGAGAAGCTCAATCTTTATCTTTCCACTAAGCCGTGTGACACTGCTCGGAGGCTAACCGAGGGAATGGCTATCTCAGAAGCACTCCGATAGACTATGCCTAACCTATGGAATTACCTACTCCTACCCCCTGAGCTTATACGCTTAGTTAATTTTTTATTTACATGTGCACACAACAAATAAACCAAGTACAATAGGTAAGAATATATCTGTGCGGAACCCCTAAACTGGATTAGCCTAATAACCATGAGAAGACTTGTTACAATGACAAAGGATACCACAATCCTTTGGAAACTCATCCAGAAGTGATCCAAACTTGCAACACCCAAAATACAATCAAGCCACAACTTCAATCATCTTCGTCGCATACGCATGCCTGTATGCTCGCACTGCCCATGTAAGGTCTCTCTGTAGCATTATTATTCATTGTGATCCTGCCGAAGCCTGCACTACCAAACTCTCATATACACTTCGCCAAGGGCTTACTCAAACTTCCTGCACCATGCACTTCCATTTAACTTAGAATTGTGCCAAGCCTCCTTGCCAAGCGTCTTCCTAATGTGTCAAAGTCTTCCTCCTCTCCGCACTTCGACTCTGCTACAAAGGAAATCTACTAAGACGTCCATCCAATCGATCGTTCTCTATTCATCACCCTCCTCGATGCACAACCACATAATCCATCTTGGATGCCTAAGTTTTGAACCGCACCCACCCGGGCACTTGTCTGTCGGCACACACTTCTGGTTGCCACTCTCCTGTAATCGCCCAAACTAGGTGCAACTCCACTGGCATGTCTTCCTGAAAATGCACTACCAAATGACCTGTTTTCGACACTATCACTTGGGCACACTCCCTTTGCAATGTAGTTTCCTACGGCACACTTGCTTGACACACCTACAGAGCGCACCTACCTGGGCGCACTGATGGCCGCACTGCTGAGCGTATTTTCCAAATGCACTTTTGGGCGCACCTGCTGAGTGCACACATGAGCGCAAGTAACTGGGTGCACCTGCCTGAGTGCACCAATGGGCGTAGTTCTGAACGCCCATCGGAACGCATCTCTTGGATGCGCTACTAGATGCACTTCTGGGCATAGTTTCTGGTTGCACTTCCTGGGTGCACTTGTTTGGGAGCACCTCCAAACGCACTGCATAACGTGCGTCTTCCTAGAGCCTACCAGAACACAAATGCTGAAACTCCTCTCAATTGGGGTGCGTCTATCCAATTTTGCATGCCACACTACTTGGAAGTTCTCCCAACTCGTAAGAATCACATGTTGATCTCCTGCTGGGTGCATCCCAAAGGGAGCGCACCTGCAACCGGAGCTTCCCAATGTCTTAGCCAAATTTTAGAGCTACTTCCTTCTTGCTACCTCCTTGGTTGCCTTTGCTTGCCTTCAACTGAAACCTATTTATACACTTAGCCATCCGCAAGGCAAGGCTTTGTTCCCACTCTATCCGACCCATCCAAGTGGGTACAAGGACCACAAGTCTTGTGGACACCATCAAGTCAACTCCCATCTAACCACACCTCTTGGGCGCAATTGTGTCGGTGAGCCCCCCCTTGGGCACTATTTTTTCTAGATCCCCCACCTTGAAACTCTATCTTCCATCTCCGCTAACTAAATGCCCAAATTTTGTTGAGGCTTCATCGTGTGGGTTCCCAGACCATTAGAGTTTCTGTGCCAAGATGCTCCACTACACCCGCCCACCGAGTGATGCCTTTGTTCCATATGAAGTTCCCAACACTTGGAATTTTGGCTAAGTTTCCACTTCCTTATGGTTCAAAGGGCCATTTATCCAAGTTTACAGGTAACCCCAAGTCGTGGGACATGGATGGCTGTGACATAATATTTTTACAATTCCCTCATAAATGAAGGGGCATTCGACCCTTCTTTTGCGCGGTATTCTTTTCATAATATTTCTAGGTTGCAAGACGGGTCAATCGATCCTTCTTGTGTTCACCATTCTGTTTACAGTTGAATTGTTGGATATAGGTGTTGAAACTTCTGTACTAAATGAAGGGGCGACCGGTCCTTCTTATCGAAAGTAGGGATAAATATTGTTTATATGTTATAACTTAGCCAATGTCCTGATCCTTACTATTTATTGCGGAAGTTAGAAGTCGGGAATTTTTGGCCTAGCCTTCGTAGGTTAAATATTTTTAAAATTTCTCTCGTAAATGAAGGCTCGGATGAACCTTCTTGTGCTCAGTATTCTTCCAGTGTTCACCATTCTGTATATACATGAATTTATGGCCTAGCCTTCGTAGGTTGAATATTTTTACAATTCCCTCATAAATGAAGCGGTTGCCGACTCTTCTTTTTCCCAGTATTATTTTCATAATAGTTCTAGACTACAAGAAGAGCCGGCCGATCCTTCTTGTGTTCACCATTCTGGATATAGGTGAATTGTTGGATAAAGGTGTTCACAATTCTCTCCTAAATGAAGGGGCGACCGATCCTTCTTTATGGAAGTCGGAAGTCGGGATAAATGTTTTTTATATGTTATAACTTAGCCAATGTCTCGATCCCTAATATTTAATGCGAAATTCGGAAGTCGGGAATTGTCGTCCCAACCTTCATAGATTAAATATTTTTACATTTCTCTCATAAATGAAGGGTTGGCCATCCCTTATTTTGCTCATAATTTTTCCACTACTCGCCATTCTTGATATACATAAATTGATGGCCTAGCCTTCGTAGGTTGAATATTTATACAATTCACTCATAAATGAAGGGGCGACCGACCCTTCTTGTGCCCAATATTATTTTCATAATAGTTCTAGACTACAAGAAGGGTTGGTCGATCCTTCTTGTGTTCACCATTCTGGATATATGTGAATTGCTGGATACAGGTGTTCACAATTCTCTACTAAAAGAAGGGGCGATCGATCCTTCTTTTTCAGAACTTGGAATTCAGAATAAATATTTTTTATATGTTATAACTTAACCAATGGACCGATCCCTACTATTTACTGCGGAAGTTGGAAGTCGAGAATTGCCGACCTAGCCTTCGTAGATTAAATATTTTTACATTTCTCTCGTAAATGAAGGGTCGACCGTCCCTTCTTGTTCTCAGTATTCTTCCAGTGTTCACCATTCTGGATATACATGAAGTGATGGCCTAGTCTCTGTACATTGAATATTTTTACAATTCCCTCATAAATGAAGGGGTGGTTGAACCTTCTTGTGCCCAATATTCTTTTCATAATAGTTCGAGCCTGCAAGAAGGATCGGTTGACCCTTCTTATGTTCACTATTCTAGATACATGTGAATTGATGGATATAGGTGTTCACAATTATCTACTAAACGAAGGGGTGGCCGATCTTTCTTGTCAGAAGTTGGAATTCGGGATAAATATTTTTTATATTTTATAACTTAGCCAATGTCTTGATCCCTACTATTTACTATGTGTTTTGGAAGTTATGAATTGTCGGCCTAGCCTTAATAGATTAAATATTTTTACATTCTTTCCTAAATGAAGGGTCAACTGACCCTTCTTGTGCTCAATTTTCACCATTTTAAAACAATGGCCATATCTTTAGTTACAACATACAATTTAACAAAGTGTTTTAATAAAAAATGAAATCCATTGGGTATGGAGTCAACACACGCATTTCTCAAAATTATTTAAGAGCCCGGTGGTAGGATAAATAATTAACAGAGGCAAAGTAGGTATCATTCGTCCAGACAAATAGAAATTTTAGGAATGATAGAATATTAAAGAAAACAATACATTAATAGCATAGAGCATCTAACATGTTGGAACATTTAAAAAGCCCATCCATACTTAGGACATATTTTCTAGATTAATTTCCTAAGTTTTGACTAGCTAAATAGGGTCAGTTTTGTCTTTTAGTGGAGCACTTGCCATCCTAAGTCACAAAAACGAATTTGGACAAATTTTGGATAAGATTTCCTTGGATTCTGTATGATTTTATTCTATTCCTGAATTAGAAAGACACTTTCCTTATTTAGCCAACTTTATTATGTTTTTCTACTTTCTAGAGGATAAGGTAAAGCTAGTTGACTTAGAAACTCTTGCCACTTGACCAATTCGACTTCCACATATTTTATTCTCTCCTAAATCCATCATTAAATTTTGTTTACCTCATTCATGAGCTGCCATACTATATTCATCCAATTTGTGAGCCTTTAGATAGTTTGGAAATAGTTTTTGACACCTAGGGGGTTTTTGTGTTTTTAGTAAGCCTTACTTTTTGTGCTTTACAAATTTCCTTTAAGGCATTCTATTTTCCCTCTTGAGATGTACTATATATTGTATTCATATTGATGAATAATATATGAGATGATATTTCCATCAATTGATTTCCTTGTCTTATGTTTCTATCTCAATATTTCTTCTTATTATTCTTGCATATCTTTGAATAATTCTTGTGAGGACTTCTTTGCTTCAAGATTCTTGGCTATTAGAATTCTTTCATGGTATTCAACCTATATAGAATTATCACATGGTATCAGAGCCTTTGCAGTTCTTAAATAAATTATTCTTCCAATATAATTTTTCAGAGAGTTTGTTTTGTAGGTACTGAAGATCAAATACAAGAAATTTATTATTGAAGAAGAACTCAGATCTTTCCATCTCTCATCATTATTCTCCTCTTACACTTCAGATATTGAGGATCGTTTTCTAGTTAATGGTATCCAAGAAGGTGATCTATAGTTATTTGGAAGACAATATACATTTGAGGTTGATGATTGTGCCTTCACTTCCTCTGTCTATGCTCCTGCCAGTTCCTACATGATTGCCAACACGTTTTTCAAGAAGTCGGAGACATCTCTCAGTTCTCTCATATGTATTCTAATTCGAATCATCATCCAGTTGTTACAACTCATACACACTCATAACCTCTTTGGGTTTTGTTTTGGTGTGTTATTGAATTTTATGGAGGCAAAATTACAGTTTGGAGTGACTAGTTTCGCTCTCTCTGTCACGCTTCTAATTCAATGCATGATTTTTGGCACTTATTGCACAGAAGATGGAGGAAATCATCAAGTCTCATTTGGATATGATCTCAAGAAGCTCAAGTCTAGTGAGCACATTCCACTTCTTCCCAAGAATAATATTCCTCCAAAAATTTGACCAAGTTCTCACTTGCTTGGAGTTTGGAGAGTATTATTATGGTTTATTCCATGTCTTGAGGGGAGGTATTCTTCCCAAGTGGTTTTCCTTCTTTCCTCACCTACATGGACTAATAATTTTTTGTATTGGGGTGACCATAAGCCTTCTTTTTTGGGCCCTATATTTATGATATTTTACCTCATAAAGTCAGGCTTAAGGGGAGGTGTTGGAACATTTAAAAAAAACCATCTATACTTTGGACATATTTTCTAGATTAAATTCCTAAGTTTTGACTAGCTAAATAGGGCAAGTTTTGTCTTTTAGTGGACCACTTACCATCCTAAGTCACAAAAAAAAATTTGGACAAATTCTGGATAATATTTCCTTGGATTTTGTCTGATTTTATTCTATTCCTGAATTAGAAAGATACTTTCCTTATTTAGACAACTTTATCCTATTTTTTCTACTTTTTAGAGGATAAAGTAAATCTAGTTGACTTAGAAACTCTTGCCACATGACCAATTCGACCTCCACATCATTTCTTCTCTCCTAAAGCCATCATTAAATTCCATTTACCTCACTCATGAGCTTCCATACACTATTAAACCAATTCGTGAGCCTTTAGACAGTTTTGGAAATAGTTTTTGACACCTAAGGGGTTTTTATGTTTTTAGTAAGCCTTACTTTTTGTGCTTTACAAATTTTCTTTAAGGAATTATATTTTCTCTCTTGAGATGTACTATATATTGTATTCACATTTAGGAATAATATCTGAGATGATATTTCCATCAATTGATTTCCTTCTCTTATGTTTATGTCTCAATATTTCTTCTTCTTATTCTTGCATATCTTTGAATAATTCTTGTGAGGAATTCTTTGCTTCAAGATTCTTGGCTAATAGGATTATTTCATGGTATTCAAACTATATAGAATTCTCACATATCTGGGACCATCTTAAAATTGATCAGGAAAATTTTCTTTAACTTTCTCTGGAAGGGCTCTCATCGCTTCAAAGGATGTCACTTAGGTTCATGGGAAAGAATCACAACTCCAAAGAATGAGGGTGGTTGGGGTATCCATAATTGACATTGGGTATACCATTTTTGCACTTAAAAAGTCTTTGGAGAAGTCTTGATGATGAAAAACTATGGGGAAATCTCACTCGGGGCAAATATATTTATCCAAATACGGTGTTTAGTTGGATTCAATTGGTGAAGAAGGTGAAATACCAGAGCTCTGTTATCATGCATTTTCTTCAGAGCTCTATTATTAGTTGGATTCGATGGGATTAGTGGAAACCATACCTTTTCTTCAGCGATGGCTTTCCTGGAAAAATGGAAATGGTTTCTAGATTGTGGTTGGCAGAGATCAAATTCTGGGGGCAAAACATTCGGGTATTCTTATAGAACATATCCTCAGTTGTATTCAAAGGATGTCCATTTACTCTCTTAATCGTGTAAATTAGAATACTCAAAACCAACATGTGGATAATTATTGGTTATCGACATTTGTTTTACATCTTGATGGGGAGGAGACAACAGATTGGGATCTCTATATTGCAGGATTGAAACGTGCAGGTATTTCCTTCAATGAAGAAATGGATGATATTTATTGGGACTATGGTTGTGGGAATGACATGGTAACCACAAATATGGAATATGGGGAAAATGCTTCTGAACATCGTAAATCTTATCTAGACTGGTGGAATCATATTTTATGGAAATGGAATATCCCAGAAAAATTGAATATTTCCATGTGGTTAGCACTAAATTATCGCATTATGGCTGGTGACAAATTTAGAACACTTGGGGGAAATGTACTTAATGTATGTCAATTATGTTTCATATCAGAAGAAACATGTGATCATCTGTTCAATCAATGCGTATTCACTTTACAGCTATGGTATGAGATAGCAATTTGCCACTGTCAAGCAAGTACTTGGGAAGGAAGCACTCTTGATGAAAATATTAAATATGGGTATTCAATTTTCATACATTTGATGCCATATCCTGTTCATTTCATTTAGGGTATTTGGAGACTAAGAAACTCTATATTGTTTGATGAGAAAACATACACTTTGTGTGGGTCCATTGAATTCATACTACATTACATGAAAGACATAAATTGGAAGATGCTTGTTACAAGGAAAAAAAATAGACCTCCCAAGTATAAATTATCATTTTCCTGTGGGTTGTTTTGATGGAGCTAGTCAATTGGAAAGATCCGGGGCAACATGCATTTTGTTCATGGATCAGGAACATAACATGGAGATGTCATTTGGATGCAGAATGGGGAGCAACACAGGGGAAGAACCCCTTGCATTATCGAGATTGTTGACAATAGCACATAATATGGGTTCAAACAAGATAATCATTTTTGTTGACTCATTAGCTATTATAAATTGGATCAATGGAAGTTGCATATTATAGGTTTAAAATTTGACAACTTGGAAACAAAGTATTGCGCATTTACACAAGACTTTTGAATATATATGTTATAAACATCTGAACATGATCTATAACATCCAGGCATGCAGGCTATCAAAAAGTGGTCTAATTATGGAGGAAGGAAGGGATCATATCTTCCTTTTTCACAAACAACAGGTGTTGGATGAAATTGACATAAATATATACTAAGTAGGGAGGGATTTTTTTGGACAATATTATTTTGATAAATTACTTAAAATAGTTGTATAAGATGGTATAATATTATCTAAATTGCATATATAAATGGTTTTTCGTTTATTGATTGTGATATGGAATGCTAAATGTTGGTGTGGATGGAAGATGACAACCCAGGTTATTATGAGATCAAAACCTACGTAACATGAGGAATAGTGGCCATTTGGGAGACAAGTATGTTTCACATGTAACAAATGATTATCATGATCATTGAATTTTATGGACAAGAATATGTGTAGTTTCTTTGGGAGACAAGTATGTTTCACATGTAACAAATGATTATCATGATCATTGAATTTTATGGACAAGAATATGTGTAGTTTCTTTGATTCATAATATGAATAGAAATAGGCTTTTTTTCTTATAGAAAAAAAAGAGCATCTAACTAGGATGAATTCTGCATTAATTTGGAGGAAAGAACATTGAAAATATTTAAATGTGTGAATTAGAGCATATAACATGAATTCTAACTCACATAGTTCATTCAAATATGAGGCAAAGTGATAAGATGGTGTAATAGGAAATACATTCACAAAATAGAAATTAATAGACTGAAGAAAGTGACAACATATGAATCTTTGTTTCCGATAGACTTGTACTTCTACTCTTAATTAAAGTCTTCAAAAAATATTACATCACTGTATTTTTTGGTCTCACATCCAACCTCGATTACTTTGTAAATTCAAAATTTATACAAAATTTTCTTTGAATAAACCTTGGCTGATTCTTCGCTAAAAATAGAAATTTCAAAGGAATCTATATACTTCAAGAACATTTGTTTTGTTGTTGATGAATCTGGTATCGTGGTGCTTTGATTTGGGATGATGTAACACTCAGGAAGTTAACAAAGGAACCATAAATTCATTTCAAATTAAGACACCAGAATATTCATTCTTGATATAACCTGTATTTTGTTTTCCCAAATTTTTCGACAATTTTCTATTTCTCTTGATTTGGGATTTAATAATTCATCATTTCTTTCACCATCATCTCCAATTCTATGCATGTTGTGTAACATACAGATGGGATATACTTCTTAAACATTAGAAATTGATGAAATATTTCAAAATCATCGTTCAATTGATCAATTATTGTCTTTCTAGTTAATCCTTTGACCAAACCTTCAAATTTTGAGTGATCCATATGAGCCTGTACTATAAAACTGTGATAATTTTCTTGAGTCATTAATTTTGCATCGTCACTCCAAAAAGAAGGTAGACCATTGTTGAAATTCCTCTAAAATAATTTCTTAAAATTTTGAACTTGAAGGAGCATCTGTTGCGTTGTCTTGTACTTCTTTAACACGATCATGCTTGCAAATAATTCTTCTTTCCCAAATGATGATTGTTGGTCTGTCTTTGATTCCAAAAGTATGCATATTTGATTGAGTTAGAGTGTTTAAAAAACTGACTGTATTTTGAGTTGTTTTTGAAGGCCTTTTGCTTAATGTCTCGTTTGCAACTTTACACCTATGGAGAGCTATGTTTTCTATAGCACCTTTATCTTCCATAAAATTCAAATGTGACCAGAATTTGGTGACTTCGACTGATATCACATCCCATATAAGGTGTTTAGCTCCTTGTAATGGAATCTTTCCTTTCAATCTATCTTTTAATTCATCAACTTTATTTTGCAACTGTTTTCTATCACTTAATGCTTTTTTGTTTTCGTCGGAATTTTGAATTAATTCCTGTCTCAAATTCTGGTTTTTTGCTTTCAACTCTTCTATCTCTACATATTTTAGACTAATTTGTGACATAACACTGGTTAGTTCCTATGTGGAGGACGTTTCCATTTTTCCTTCGTCTGTACATAGAGATTGATCCCTTGGCTTCTCTGGCACTTGCACAGTTTCAATCTGATTGGTATTTAACACTGATATTTGTGACAACAATTCAATCCTTTATTTTTCCCAAGCATGCTTTTCGTCTTGTAACTTTAACATTTAACCTTTGTGATTCCTCATTTCTTGATATATGGCTTCCTTTTCTTGTTGTAATGCTGTCAACTTTGGAGATTGCACATGTTGATTATTTGGCACCTTCAATTTTTTCTTGAGCATTTGAATGGTATTTTATTTTTCATCAAGGAGCCTTTTGGTACACTGAGTGTTCCCTGGCTCAGCTCCCACAGTCACAAGTTCCATTTGTAGTCTTTTAATCTGGACCAAATTTTCTTTATTTTCTGCCTTCTCTTGCCTCAATTGTCTCTCCATCTTTTCTATCATAGACTACAATTTATAAAAATTTTAAGTGGATTGTAATAAATCATAATACAAGACATCTCCTGTTTGGATATGCAATTGAATCTTATCGAGAATATTAATCTCATCAAGCTTAACTTCCATTTAAGAAACTTTCTCATCGTTCACCACTCCAAACCTTATATTGTTTCTTTCTGGATCCTTAACTGTAAGAAGGGAAAATTTTTGTTTTGTCAAGTTTCTTACTTAAGGGTACAATTTTGAAGTTTCTACCAAAGACTGCTTCTTCTTTTCTGCATATTGTGAAAGGAAATCAAATCTGGACTTATACTGAGAGTTACTTCCATATTCCTTTATTTATGAAAAAGAATATTGCTGCATATTTACAGGTGGTTGCGAAATCAAAGTAGTTGTTTCTGGAACAATTAAATCTCGTTCCTCCATACTAATAATTTCCTTTTGTTGTTCCACTTTTTATTTATTGCTTGAAACTTCTTCATCAACTTCCATACTATCAACTTCTAAAATAATTCTCTTATTGGTGATATCTTATTTAGCTGGTGTCTGAACCAACATTGCCAAATTGCTTGTTTGTTCCATATTCACTTCTTTTTTATCGGGCCTTGTTCAAATTTGAATAAATTTTCCATTTCTTTTAATCCTTCAAATGTTTGATGATCAAAATCCTTGTTTCTATTTTGATGTATCCTTTGTGATATAATCTGATAAGGATCATAATTAATCCTTTTAGCCTCTTGGAAATCCATGATCTTCCATAATTTTTCTACTATAGATAGGGCTTCCTTGGTCTTAATGATGAATGGACCAAATTTAAGAGGGAATTTCACATATGATGATTTTTTGAAAACACTGAAATGTTCTTCTTCTAAATGCAACCTTTGTCTAATAAATTCTAAGGAAAAAACCCTTGGTGTTAAAAAGGCTAGCAACAGATATGGTGCTCCAGTAAAACCATACACTCTAATTATAGTATGTTCTTTATACAAGAACCAATCACTTGTTTGGCCTTCTGGTGTAGGTTGCAACATTTCTTTCATTTATTTTAACACTAGGGGCAATTCAGCATTAAAAATAATTCTATAAATTTCTCCCATGATTTTATTGGTGGACTCAAACAAATTGATCTATTTAGGAAGGTCATGAGAAAACATGGTACCAAGAAACTTCAATTCCGAAATATTTGAATACAAGAACAGGTTCAAGAGATGTGACTGATATCTGAAATGATTCAGCTCATGGAAATTCACCAACTTGATATGAATCACTTCATCTAGGAATTCATCAAAACTAAAACCACATACTGGACTTGACTGCGATTCGGGTGAAATCACATGAAGAAGGAAACCCAACATAACTTCCGTGATTGACTTATCGCTATCTAGACCTAAAATTTGACTCAACAAGGACAAAACTAATTGGGTATATCACTAAAAGACATCAATACTCAAAGGGAACGATATGCTTTTATGCAACTGACCATCTTTCACGACTTGTAATAAAATATTGTCTTTTTCTTCTGGACTGCAATTTCTATAAAAATTTACCAAATTTTCTTCGTTAAATGACCCAAATATTTTGGGAAATGTTTCATGTAAACCTAGAACCTCACAGACAGTCTGCGCATTGAATCGGCATAGAATTTTGATTGTATTTACATTAATGATTACCCTTTCAGCCTGCAAATAATTCGACGTGCACCAACCAAAAAATGCGAGGAAGTGTAGGGTCTGTTCGACACAAACATAATGTAGAAAAGAACCAAAAACATTAAAATGATACTTTCCCTATGAATTAAACTCCATTAATTTCTCTTTAGACTGCGAAATATACACACATAAAAAGCAGGGTTGAAAACATCCATTTCCCTATCAACTACAAGCTCCTCATTTTCATCTAAACTTTCATTGAATGGAACAAGGTCTTCAATTTTCTCCATTTGGGAAACAAACTCTGAGAATTGAGGGTTTTGATCTACCTGTGAAGTGATATTACGAATAGGAGAACATTGGGGTTGAATTCTATGCTTGTTGATGAATACAAGTGACGTGTTTTCAGCAGCTTCTTCTCCTCCAGGCAAGAATCTGCAAATGCATTTTTTCAAGCTTCAAAAATTAACCTTTAATATAACATATGCTTAGGTGGTTTTGGAACTTGTGATGAGCAGTTTAACATTTACCTCTCTTCATAGCGGACTCCACCAATGCTTTCGATGTGGTAAACGGTTTAATTTCCGCTCCACCTTTCCACATTTAACGACCGTGCACTTTCTAGCGCCGAAACCCATTTCCACTGTCGATTTGCCTCTGGGTGGGTCCTAATCATTATTCCTCCATGGGTTTACATGTTTGCAACTTTTTGTGTGATTTGTTCAATTCTTTAGTGCCTTTTCTATCTCCGCCCTTGGTAATTTGAGGCCCCTGCATGCAATCATGAATACCATGAAGTTGACTTGCAAATAACACCATCGATCTTGGAGGAATCAAATCCAACGGATGACACACATTTCTTTGGGTTAACATGCATGAAGTTCAACCCAAGAATGTGACACAAAATCCACTTTTCAACTCCACCATCGATCTTGGATGGGACGATTCAACGGTACAAGACAATTTCACTTGATTAAGTTGTTCAGAGTTTAAAGCTTGGAATGTGATGCGAAATCTTTATGAATATATCTGAGCGCATGTTGAAGTCCACCATTGATGTGGATTGAGGAATATCCAATGGTTTTGAATCATTTCACTGTTGAAAGATGCTCGAGGGTTAATTAAAATGATAAGACGAGAAATATTTGTAAATCTTAGTTGACTGTCAGTTTGACATCCACTCTGTTGAACGGAGGTTTGGAAATAGCATATTTGGAGAACAATTTGTCCAAATTGCTAACTAAAGAGAATGCCAAAATTGGTTAACTCTGCAAAATAGTAATTCCTTATTAATTAAAACAAGATTGAAAGACTATGAAGATCAATGATGATTCGATGCCATTAAAAGGATACAATATTTTTTTATGAAGATGCATGATTTTCCTAAAAAGACACAATGTTTCAAATAATAAAGTTCTTTGAAAAGATATATAACCATACAAGCCAAATGTATGAAGAAGACCAAAGGTGTCTCTGAAGTTTTGGTTATTGCATATTAGAAGCAAGAAAGATGATAGTGAGATATATGAATCATTACAAAAGTTCGAGATGCCATTGGAGATTTGAAAAATTGAATTTAAAACTATTATAAAATAGAGGGTAGTAGGGTGGTGCTTGGGGTAGGTTGAGGCCTACTAAGGGGGTTGTTTCCTCCTTCCAGTCATGGATGGATAATTAGGGTGTTGGGGAATCCTTGCTGTTGAGCAAGTAGAAAACTAGGGGTGTAAGTGCATCCTTTATTCAGTGGCAAAAAAATATAGGATATTAAGTTCTCCATAAAGTTGGTGCTTGTAAACTAATTTTGTATTAGCTTATTAATAAGAAAGCTTTGCTGGTTTTACCTTTGAGGTTTCCACAATAAATATGTGTTCAAATTATTAATTGTCTTATTCATGTTACTTATGATTATTTAACTTATGATTAATACAAATTGTTTATAAAAGGTTTGAAAAAGAAAATATTGATTTGCCCCTCCACCTCTCAGTATTGTTGGATAAACCAACACTCGCCGCATAGTTCCCTGGTCATCAGCCAGGGTCCTGTGTAGTTGATGCTCTAGAGCCTCTACTTAATATTTTAAGCAATTGGGCCTATTGGCATAAATTTGTAGGATCCCTGAGGTAATCTTACTTCCCTATACATTTTAATCCTTCTCTGGACTCCAAACCTCATGAACTATTTACCTGATCTTCTTAGGTAGTTGGGACAAAAATAATGATAACAATGGGGTCCCTTTGTGCAGATATTTTGTACCTTGTCCCAAATCTCTTTAGCTGATGAACACTTTCCAACTTTATCTATAACATGATCATATATTCCATGCAAGATGATATCCACTTCCATTGCATTATTATTTCTTAGCTCCTTCATGGCTACAGTTGTTTGTGGTCTTTTTGGAGCAATGTAACCATTTACAAAAAAATTCCAGATATCAGAACCTTGTGCATGTAAATGGAGTCTCATTCTTATAATCCAATGATCAAAATTTGATCCATAGACCAGTCGAACCCCATCTGCAGAGTAGAGAGTTTCATTTTCATACATGTGCTTTGAATATCTTTGTTACACCTATCGGACTATCTTGAAGGAATTGACTCTAATACCAATTGAATTTTGGAAAATTATACTAAGAGGAGGGTGAATCAGTATTTAGCACGTTTTAACACTTTAAACCTTACGTACAACATGTAACATTAACCATTAACAATTTCATTCACCATCACATAAAACCAACACATAACATCATACACAATGCACAAGATATTTAACGTGGATCCGAAACCCAGAAAAGAGAAAACCACATAATGCTTTTATTATATAAAAATAACAAGATTGTGTTCATAGGAAGCACCCCAGCAACAACTAGAAGGAGGCACCAACCCTCTGATTTACAAGATCCAACTCCCTGATTTACCTACACCAACTGGAAGGAGTCTCCAACCCCCTAATTTATAGGCTCCAACGTAAAGGAAGCTCCAACTCCTTGTTTTACTAGCTCCAACTAGAAGGAGGCTACAACCCCTTGGTTTTCATAATTTCCAACCTATAGATAGGACTCTAGTCCTTTGTAAACTCCAACTCAATAGTTTTACTAGAACCAACTGGAAGGAATCCCCAAATCCCTTAGATCACAAGAACCAACCCAAAGGAGACTTCAATCTCCTATCCTTGCCCGGTCCTGCTACCCTGATATGAATAAGAAGAAAAATATTCCACTTCCATTATATCATTGTCTCCATCAACCTATACATGTATCTATGTCCTTGTACTTGTATCACTATCCTTGTACCTATATCTATGATTGTCACAATCATTGTATTGCTTTCACTATCACAATCCTTGTTCTTCACAATGACACAACCATTGTCTCTGTCACAATGCCAAAAAACTATCTATGTCACGATGTCAACCTATACATGCCTCAAATCTGTCCTCAAGAATTCCAACAACTTCTTCCAAGATATACTTCAGATGTGTAGCAAGACTAGAAAGATGCCTCCAAAGAGTGTAATCAAATCCCATAAATAGTCACCAATATACTTCATCTATTTTCACCTTCAAACCCTTACATCATAGACCTCATAGTACATTCCAAAAGCTTAGAGGGATCTCATGCCAATAACATTACCATGGAATATTTCAATACAATCAATAATAATATCTATTCCAAGATCATCATAGAATGTGCCAAGATAATTTCCAAGATCATTATTAAGTATGTTGATCCAATGTGCCAACAGGTTTTTGGTTTTGATACCGTATTAGAAAGTTATGCAAGATTTTGTCAACCTTCTTCTCTTGAATTTTCATTGTCTCTGTCATTGTCACAAACCCTAACATTCAACAAGTATATCTCTTAGAATGTAATGAATAAATATATGAAACTTTTACCACATATTCTTCAATATCTTCTCTAACGGCCATTCTATGAAACGTCATGGATCAAAATTTATAGTGAAAATGCCAAACTAACTTGTTTAAAGATAATTTTTTAGTCATTTAAAATCCTTGTCTTCCCAAGTTCATATCTTTGAAAAATATAGCGAACCCAGATCTGAAATTTTAACCATAGGTTCTTAGAGATCTATCTTGAATCTCCTATAAAGGGCACTATCTGAAACATTCTGGATCAAAACTTATAATGAAAATTCCAAATTGACATGTTTGAAGGTTATTAAAAAACCCTAACTTTCTCAATTCATATCTTCGAAACTATAGCAAATCAACATCTGAAATATTTACCATAGGCACTCACAAGTATTGACATGTCTCCATCCCATACAAATTTCATGGTCTAAAAATCCCAGAAACAAAGATATACTAAAAATTCCAAGATGACCTAAAACAAAAAAAACCAACTAGAAATCATCACAAGATTTCATCTTCCACTATAATTTTGGCCTTCTTCACTTCATCTTTCCCTTAAATTTGACCCTCTACTCTTGCATCTGATCTATTCAATTTTGGATGATGAAGATGAAAATTTTCCTCTCCTATTTATACTACTCTAAGAGCATGATTTAGCTTATTTTATGGTTAACCTTAAGAGCCTTTAGCTTTAGCTTGAGTAACTCTAAACCCTTGATCATGAACTTGAAAGTGAACAACAAAGTGCAAAGGTAGCGATGATCAAAATTCAAAGATAAATGAATTAAAAAGTCAAATTACCGAGATGCAACTAGATGTCCAGGGTGAAGAGTTGCTAAGAAGAACCAGAAAGACCCTTTGGGGCAAAATATCAGTTGGAATGCTATATAGATGGGATTATTTTGATCTTATACAAGATGAGTTAGAGATGTATGAAACATGTCAAAAGGAAATCAAAGATATTGAAAAGAAGCTTGGAGAAATGACTAAGTAGTATGCTGAAATAATAAATTTCCTGAAATCTAGTATAACTAAGAAGCAATTGGAGGACTTGTAGGTTGAAAACAAGACTCATATGATAAAGATAGCCAACCAAATGATTACCAAGGAGGTCTTTATGTCCATAAATCAAGACAAAGCTAAAGCATTGGTTGAAGAGATTGTTAGATTCAAAGGTATTGATTAAGAAAAGTATTGCATTAGTCTTGGTTTAGCTCATCCATGGGATGGGAATGGTGATATGTATAATAAGGATGAGTACAAATCCAATCTATTAAATCAAAAGAGATATGATGTTGCATAGTTTTCTTATTTAGAAGGAATCATAATTGGTGATGCAATGGTAGACAACTTGAGATATGGATAAATCTTAAAAGCACACTCAATTTAAATATTAAATCCCATATCTTATAAGAAGATTACTAATATTGAAATAACATTAGAGTACTTAATGGACCACCAATTCCCAATTGGTAATTTGTGGCAGTCATTTGCCAAATACCCTAGCACTTTGTCATCCACTTTCAAGTTGCCAAAGGGATTCAAAGGAGTGAAGTTTGTTATTGAAGTGATTCAAGATAATATTTTTTGTATTCATGAACATATTTTTTAGATTCACTCCCTCTTTTGTATTTACCGATCTCTATATTCATTGGACATTGTATAGATTGTATTTCATTTGCATCCAACCATGATTTTTATATTAGAAGTTTGATTACTTTTCAATTCAATCTCCATGGTTATAAATATTTTTCAAATGTTTTTTCATATTGTCAGGTATTTGTTATGTTTCTAAAATAGTTTTCCTCTATATGGGTTCTTGGTTTACTTGGGTTAGACATTGCTTATTAAAATCTATAGAGTGGAACGATGCAAATTTTGTCACCTTTTTGAAAAATAGGATGTAGCCATGCCCAATAATCCAATTGTGTAGGGGTGAAACTTGAAACATATTTTATCTTGGGTAATTCATCCCCATTTTCATTTCCACCTCATTTCCTTCACTATGCATTCGTGATTCATCCAACAGGATCCTTATAAGCGTCTTCTACAAAATTTGCATTTGTGATTTGTCCAATAGGCTTCTTATATGATTGGGCTACTGTGAATTTACAGGTATGTGTAGAATTTTACACTATGGATTGGATTTTCAAATATGTGTAGCAATTTGTATGTGGAGAACAGAGTCATATGTAGGGTTTTAACTTTACATAGCCAAATTGTTTAAAATTTGTAATGCATTATGTGACTAGTCTATGGAGGCAAAGTCTCAAATTATCTACACTAATGAACCAACAAAAAATCACAGCTCCCATATTGTACAAACTCACTTCCATTTTTTTCAATTTCCAAACCTTGAACGGTATAATTATGCAGATAATATGAAATGGGTCGTGTAAAAAATTAACACCAACCTTAGATGTTATTCCTACGACATGTTTTCTCTCCTTCTTCTCCTAATTATGTTTGATCTCAATGCCATCTTGGAAAATTGATCTTGTTGTTTAGACTTATCTTATCTCTTACATTCATCTATCCCTCTTCTTCATCGACCTTTTCCCATGTTACACTAGATATTCTACAAACCCTTCTAAAAACAATGTCTAGAATTGGTACAATTGATCAAACAAGTGATTTCTTCATATTGTTATATTTTTTGTCTTTATGTTATTTAAATTTATTCTATATGGATTCTTGGGTTATTTGACTAGCCCATATTAATATAACATTGATTATTAAATTTTATAGAAAGGAACAATGCAAATATTGTCAATATATTAAGAAATTTGTAAAAGCGATAATGAAATTTCAATGTAGTATTACATTTTCAAATGAAAAGAATGATTTATTTTTACATTTCAGCATAGGGTTCAATATCTCATAGAACTTCAGAGTGAAATGGGACCCTACCCTTGATTATATCGACGAAACCTAGTAGTCAATCTGTCCCATCAATTAATCCAAAGGTTGGTTAGGGTAAGTTCTCAAGTAAGGTCTTTGACTTGTAATGTCATATAACAATGGGTTTCAACCCTTGATTATATCGGCGAACCCTAGCAATCAATCCGTCCCATCATTTAATCTAAAGTTCATTCAGGGTAAGGTCTTGGGTAAGGTGTCTGAGTCGTAATGTCATATAACCCTCTTTCAAGTACTTTAATATTTAATTTTGATGGTTGTGCAGATTTCTTCCTATCTATGTTTAGGTTTTTTGTTCATTTTCGCTCCTTTAAATCAGATCTTCCCATGTTCCTTGGTGTTTGCTGAAAATGTTGTCTAAATTAGCTTTGTCTTTGATGGTTTCTCCATCCACTGGCCCTCCTCATCATTTGGTTGTTGAAGTTTCATGAAAAGGAAGGCACCAGATTCCGAACAGTGCTATACTTAGTTGTAGTGAGCTCTTGTACGAGAAGCTTTGTTACAACATTTCCGTAGGCCTATCTCCTTGTTATTATATAATGGCCGAAGGTAGCAGTTGTGGCCCTGTTGGAAGGAATAACGCCATTGATGCATACACCCAAAGAATGGAGTAGTTAGAAAAGCAGATAGCAGAGCTTTGACAGAAGCTGGAGGGAAAATGCCACAAAGAGGACTTGGAGTCAATGGAGAAGAGAATCGAAGATACCATCGAATACAAGTTTGAAAATAACAATGACGAACTGATTGAACGGATGCGAAGGCTCCTTTTCGAACACGACGAAGCCACCCGAGTTCAACGTGACACCGAGAGGAGATCAACGACTTCGGTAGGTTCTAGACAGTCTCCTCCAGCTGATAGGCCTCCCTCAGGGCCAAAGTCAATGGAGCTTGACTGAGGGAACCATGTGGTCCGCCCACAACGGTCTCTTGATATTTTTATGATAACTTTTATTTTTTCATTTTCTATTAGGTTTACTTGTGTATTTTTAGATTTTAGTTTTCTATTAGTTTAAGGGAGGGCTTTTGTCCTATTTTCCAAGTCCCTTTCTGTTCAGTTTGTATAAGAAGATCTTTTTTAATGGTTTTACTTTTAGAGGGATGGTAGAAGAATGGGAGGATAATATCAAAATGACCTATTTTGCAAAGGGTCTTCCATTCAACATTTTGTATAATTGGGATAAATGACAGTTTAAATGATTTATCTAGCTGTCTCGTTCGGATGACAACCTTTATGAAATTTATCTATGTTATTGGATGAATATATATATAAAGTCACATTAATATATATAATATTGGATGAAGTGTCATACATGCCATATCATGCCTTCTTTCAGGCTAGCTCTGATACCATGTTAAATTTTCAGAATTTACTTCAATCTGATCTAGGATCTTAACTGAGAGAACAACATCTACAGCATATCTACAGCATATCAATCATGGAGACAATAATGCAAGCACACAAGAGACACAAAGATTTACTTGGGGAAAACCATAAAGGTGAAAAACCCCAATAACTTCCTCAGAGATAGATAGAGCAATGATAAAACCAACCATAAGAGATAGACACAACCTAGCAGCAGATCCTCCTCCTCCATAAGTGCGCCACTCCTCCTTGAGTGCATGAGTGAGAAGTGAGTGAACAAATAGAGTGCCTCCCGCACTCTATTTATACTTGACTTGACTTGCCTTTTTACCTAACTCATGTAGGCTCGAACTTAACCACATAACATAATGCTGACTGGGCCGACCCCCAATAGGGTGGTCTAATAACCCTTCGACCCACATGGCCGACCCCCAATAGGGTGGTCTAATAACCCTTTGACCCACATGAATTATACAGGGCCGACCCCAAACAAGGTGGTCTAATAACCCATCAAGTATAAGTTACGACACTTACAATATAAATAACGACACTTCCGTATAGAGGAATAATAACATCTCTATAGGAATACAATATACATATATGTGAAATACATTCCGAAGTTACATATACATCAACACTCCCTCTTAACTAGGAAGGTATTTCTCAGCACAGTTCTTCTAGCACAAGTCATCTTCTCTGGATCATCATCACTGGATAATCGTCATCGAGTCATCATCATCGTCACTACTGCTGCTATCTCAATCAATCTCTGAATCTACTCGTCAAAGGAAGTTCTATAGAGCCAGTCCTTTTTCATACTGGATGTAGGCCCACCACCTGCATGTCTTCATCATCACTGGCCATACTGTGGAATCCTCAGGACTTATTACGTGCGTCACAAAACCTCGAAAGAGCATCCTAGGCTGTTACGAGCACACAGCTCTACCTATAGGATCTCCCAGGGCGCTATTACATGTGACCCCACCACAAAACCTCGAAAGAGCATCCCAGGATGTTACGGGTAGACAACTCTGACCTGTAGGATCTCCCAGGGCGCTATTATATGTGGTCATGGCAAAACCTCGCAAGAGCATCCTAGGACTAATTACGGGCACACAACCCAACCTATCGGATCTCCCAGGGCGCTATTACATGCTATAGGACAAAACCTCGCAAGAGCATCTGCCAGATATCCCAGGGCGCTATTACATGCCATAGGCAAAACCTCGAAAGACTATCTGCAGATCTCCCAGGGCACCGAATTATATGTCCTCCCAGAGCAAAACCTCGAAAGAGCATTTGCCAGATGTCCCAGGGCACTGATATTACATGCAATAGGCAAAACCTTGAAAGACCATTTGCAAATCTCCTAGGGCACCGGATTACATGCTCATCTGCACAACCTGATCCACGGCCACAGAGTATCAACCTGATACTCACCATACATCATCCTGATGTATCCATGATCATCCTGATCATCACTGCAACATCCTGCTGCATGTCATCTGGAGCAACATCCTGAAGCTCATCATCTATGATCATCCTGATCATCACTGCAACATCCTGCTACATGTCATCTGGAGCAACATCCTGAAGCTCGTCATCTATGATCATCCTGATCATCACCGCAACATCCTGCTGCATGTCATCATACCTGATCCACCTGATCATCAATGCATCTACCTGATGCATACCAAGTATCTACCTGATAGATATCATCATACATGATCCTCCTGATCATCAATGTATCCACCTGATACAAATACAAATACATGATACATATCACCATACATGATCCACTTGATCATACAATGTATCCACCTGATACATATACAGATACATGGTCCAAGCATCCAACATGATGCATACATACATACATAAAATGATCCAACTGATCATATCCAGCATCCACATGATGCGAACATACATACATAAAATGATCCAACTGATCATATCCAGCATCCAACATGATGCATACATACATACATAAAATGATCCAACTGATCATATCCAGCATCCAACATGATGCGTACATACATACATAAAATGATCCAACTAATCATATCCAAGCAGAAACTAGAACATCATCCTGATGCTCATCATCCAGCGCTTACATCCACAGCCATGTGAAGGATCCTCCTTCCAATCATGCTTGGAATGGCTTCAGCAAATGTGTCCATCACTTCTTCCTCGAAGTGTCCTCGATCTGAAGAATGCCAAGCCTCTCTCTGAATTACTCGAACTTCACTCTGGCTAGTGTCTTCGTCAGCACATCTGCAATCTGCTCGTCCATCGCAACATACAGAAGCTTCACAGCTCCTCTCTGCACCATATCCCTGATATAGTGATATTTGATCTCTATGTGTTTCGACCTGTCATGAAACACTGGGTTCTCGGACAACTTCACACAACTCTGGTTATCACAGAAGATACCAGTAGCCTCCAACGGGAGATCAAATTACTCATACAGTAGCTTCCGTAGCCATACTGCCTCACAACTAGCTGAACAGGCTGCAACATACTCTGCCTCAGTTGTACTCAATGCTACGCAAGACTGCTTCCTGCTAAACCAAGAGATCACACCTGATCCCATACTGAAGCGACACCCAGATGTGCTCTTCCTATCTATACCACTGCCAGCCCAATCTGAATCAACATAACCCTGTAGGTTAAACTTTTGATCTGCCTCATACCTGAGTCCATAATCCACTGTACCCTTCAGGTACCTTAGAACATGCTTTACAGCAACCAGGTGAACACTCCTCGGATCCGTCAGGAACTGGCTCAATGTGTTCACAGCAAAGCAAATGTCTGGTCTCGTGTTCATCAGGTACATCAAGGACCCAATCATCTGACGATACAAAGAGACATCAACCGGCTCAGATGAAGCATCACATAGAAGATTCAGATTTGATGCCATAGGTGTGGCCATGGCCTTGCAATCCATCATCCCAAATCTCTTCAGGATATCAACTGTGTACCTCCCTTGACCAAAGAAGATCCCACCTACACTCTGCCACACCTCCATACCTAGGAAATAGTGCATCATTCCCAAATCTTTCATATCGAATTCAGCAGCAAGCTTCCTCTTAGTATCTACAATCAGTCTGTCATCTCCTGTTACAAATAAGTCATCCACATACAGAAGTAGAATCACAGGATTCCCTTCCTCAACCTTGTAGTCAAGGTTGGAATTCGCTTTACTCTTGGTAAATCCCAAACTGGATAGAAAGCTGTCTATCCTACCATACCAAGTTCTGCACACATATATGACTACACCATGCTGTCTTGAAATCCATCTGGTGCATCTTCTATTTCATCACTTTTATATTTCTCAATGCTGCCATCTGCAACATGCTTGATCTGATAGATCCATTTGGAAGTCATAACAAACTTCCCTTCACATCTTGGGACTGCATCCCAAACAATATTCTTCATGATCGACGGATCATGGCATTCCATTTGTTCATCCCAGATCCTGGGAACTTCAATATCTTTAATAAATATCTTTGTTGCTGGAACAAATGTTGTAGTCCTTTTTGTAGGTGAAGATATGCGGTCTTTCCTACAAAACAAGTTAAATTGCATGATTAGAAATATCTCATAATTTTCAAAACAAATTCTTACACATAAAGAAATATGTCATACAGTCATGCAATTGTCTTAGCCAATGCTTCAATACAACATTTATGCATATCCCGTAACTTTCTAGATGCCTTCCAATCTCTACCATAACATTGTTAAGAGTGTGCACAACTCCCAACATGTCAGCAAAGAGGTTTCATTCTAGATAAGTAGCAATGGAATGTTGTACAGTGCCATAGGCCACTTACCCATGTATATTAGTAGTATACTGTCATTAATGCAACTATTCTACTATGCACAATACATATCCTAAGTCTAGGAACATGAGCATATACATCATTGAACAATTTTATTTAAACAAACAAATATGCAAGAAATGATGATTAAAATACTTATCTTTCTTTGTTCGTTGGGTGGACTCCCTCTGAGTCTTCGCTTCCTTGCAGGAGCTGCTGGAGTCCTAATCTGAAGTAGCTTCTTCTACACCTTTCTGTTGTGAAGTGTAGAGAGATGGTCAACTCCCTCTAAATATCTGCATCCTTGCAGAAACTACTGAAGTGTGCTCCTTTGCTTTCTTACAGGAACAACTAGAGTGTGCTCCCTCTTGATCTTTGCTTCCTGAATTACCTGTTCTTGAGCTCATATTCATCCTTGGTCCCTATGCATGCTTATTAGTATCATGATTGTGTTATCCTTGTGAACTCATATAAAATCATACATTCATTAGTATACTATTAAAACACAATAATCTCAAGCATGTATACTCATGATCATTTCAAACATAAATAATAAGCATTAGCATTCAAGGTTTAGGTAGGATTCTTATGGTTAGTCAAATCATAAGAAGCATAACATGTGTAAACCTATAATTACTCAAACCTATGACTCTTCGGGTTAGTTGAATCATCAAACAAGATAAGAGATATAATATGCATAAAACCTGTGATTATTCAAACCTATACCTTCATGAATAATCATTATCAACAACAGTATAAGATCCTAACACAAGGTAGGATTCTAGCTTGATATAGGAAAAACATACTTGGATCAGCATGCTATCTAGTTATGTCTAACATACTCACATGATGTCTTCTTGTTCTTCTTCAATGACTTGTGCTAGTAACCTGTAAATCTCATAGGTTAACCATTATAAAACCAAATTATACATACCTCGTAAATGGATCTTTTATGAGATCCATGACAATGGATGAGACTTTGTCCTCATGTCCTCATGATCATATGTTCTTTGAACCAGAACATGATTTGTCTTTCTTGGTGTACCTTTCATGTTAGTAGACAACATAAACCTCATACACCATCACAATGCATTAGTACAATCATAAGTGTCAAAACCTTAATCAATGAATATCTTCTATCTTGCATTCATAATTTTATTAAGGTGATACGACAAGTCTAAAATCAAGATTGTACTAACCGTAATAACATGAAGACAAACATACAATAAACTTAATCATGAACAAATCTCAAAACATACCTCGATGAGTCATACCTGTCGAGATCGCTTGTACTATTCTTATGTAAGGCCTTAGCCTCATCTCCCTTCTTAAACAGGAACTTCTTCACTCATGCTGATGATCGATCCATCTTCTTCTAGGATTAACCCAATCCACTTGATTTGCAAGAAATGGACCTGGAGCTGGATATGGGTTTGTCAGAGAAACCTCAAAAATTCAAACTTTGAATTTCAAACTTCCGAAAGGATAGAAATATGCGCCTTGATGAGCTGATCAAGCTGGTATATTCAGAATTTGAAAACTACAAAGTTTAACTCCTCAATTTTGCCTTTGAAACTTCCGGATTCACTGGACGTGACCCTGAACTGGGGTTTGATGAATCCCTCTCTTCTGCCCAATCAAAAGGTTTGATACAAAGCTCTAAGCTTCTATTTTTCTGAGGAGCTTCCAGCTGTGGTCACAGATTTAAAAAATTCCCATTTTTACAAAAGCCCTAATTTTCCACTTTTCTGATCAAAGTCCCGAACTAGGGTCTGATCAAGCCCGACCTTCTGCCCAACCAAAAATTCTGATCTTGGTCTCTAAATTTCTATTTTGATGAGTAGCATCCAGCCGTGGTCTCCGATTACAAAAATTCCAACTTTCTTCGAAGCCCTAAATTCCGGAAGCCATGAATGAAGGTACTCAAAAATAATTCTATGTACCTGATTGTTTCTGGTGTAACTCCAAACTTTTCGATCCACAGGGTTTGAAAAAGATTCCTGAGATATCCTGACCTGTTATCTTTCCATCCTGACAGGTCTGACCTCAATTGGATTCTCTGAGAGAGAGTTATGCCAAATGTCGCAACGTGACCTGTTTTGGGATAATACAGGAGAGCGAACTTGTACGGCGCGCCACGTGTCACTGGTTCAACTTCGGCCTCTGAAAAAGGTTTCTGAGATATTACAGTCTGTTTACTACCTGTCACTTTTTACGAAATTTCGTTTGGAGCTTCCTAGCCCAGGTTATGACCTTTTTCCCAAGGTCACCTGATTTTGACTCAGATCTGGAAGAGGCAGAAACCCTATATTGTACAGATCATAAATCACAAAGTACAACTAATTAGAGGTTGTCCTTTGGACGCAAGGTACATGGAGATTTTAGCTTCGTCCTGTAACAATTTCAGATCCGAACACTTTGCAAAAACGGATTTATAGCGAAAGTTCTATGATGACTGGTTTTTGCTATATCAAGCCCTAGCATCGTAAGTGCAACAAGTGTCATACATGCCATATCATGCCTTCTTTCAGGCTAGCTCTGATACCATGTTAAATTTTCAGAATTTACTTCAATATGATCTAGGATCTTAACTGAGAGAACAACATGTACAACATATCTATAGCATATCAATCATGGAGACAATAATGCAAGCACACAAGAGACACAAAGATTTACTTGGGGAAAACCATAAAGGTGAAAAACCCCAATAACTTCCTCAGAGATAGATAGAGCAATGATACAACCAACCATAAGAGATAGACACAACCTAGCAGCAGATCCTCCTTCTCCATAAGTGCGCCACTCCTCCTTGAGTGCATGAGTGAGAAGTGAGTGAACAAATAGAGTGCCTCCTGCACTCTATTTATACTTGACTTGACTTGCCTTTTTACCTAACTCATGTAGGCTCGAACTTAACCACATAACATAATGCTGACTGGGCCGACCCCCAATACGGTGGTCTAATAACCCTTCGAACCACATGGCCGACCCCCAATAGGGTGGTCTAATAACCCTTTGACCCACATGACTTATACAGGGCCGACCCCAAACAAGGTGGTCTAATAACCCATCAAGTATAAGTTACGACACTTACAATATAAATAACGACACTTCCGTATAGAGGAATAATAACATCTCTATAGGAATACAATATACATATATGTGAAATACATTCCGAAGTTACATATACATCAACATAAAGTTTCAGAATGGAGAAACCATTCAATCTTATTTTTCAAGGGTCTCCCAGATCAAGGAACAACTAGAAGCAGTGGATGAAATGGTGGAGAATGGTGAAGTGGTGATGACCACTCTAAATGGCCTACCCAGGTCATGGGATTCCTTTATTCAAGGAATTTGTGTAAGGAAGAAGTTGATCTCCTTCAACAGATTGCGGGAAGAATGCTCTCAAGAAGAATCTAGGCTTGTGGCCCGAGAAGAAAAGATGGGAAATGAAGATCAAGCTCTCACAGCACATGCCAGGAAAGGCAAGTCCAAGTCTAAGAAGGAATCATCTCATAATAGGAGATTCTCACACCACCATTATCATAAAGATAAGAAAGATCTCAGATGCTTCAATTGCAATGAGAAGGGACACTTTGCTTCAGATTGTCTCAATAAGAAGAAATACAACAACAACAACTTCAACAACAAGAAGAAGAATAACAAAAGAAGATATCATGCTCATGCTGCCGAAGATGATGAACCCCCAAAGAAGAAGGCTAGGGCAGAAAGCGATAGTGATGATGACTCATCAAGTAAAGAAGAGTATGTTCTAATTTCTGCTCTCACAGGTACTATCTCCCATGGTTGTAATGCTTGGTTGATTGACAGTGGGGCTTCCAAACACATGACTGGGTTTAAGGAATCTTTTGTGAATCTATTTAAACATGAATCACCCCATGAGGTGAAACTTGGGGATGATTATCAATACTCAACCAAAGGAAGTGGTGAAGCCTCCTACAACCTAGATTTTGGAAAACCTTTGAAGATGATAGAAGTCCTTTATGTACCTAGGCTCAAGAAGAACTTACTCTCCATCTCTGCATTGGATGCAAAAGGTATGAGGGTTGCATTTGTGGATGGCCAAGTCCTAATGTGGCCAAAGGGAAAGAACATAGATGATGCAGTAGTGATTGGAGAGCAAGAGGGAGGTTTGTATAAATTGAAGGGACAACCTGAACATGCCATGGTACATGAATCCATGGAGCCAAGTGAACTTTGGCATAGAAGACTTGCTCATATGCACTATAGGGCACTTCCAATTGCAAGCAAGGCTGTAGAGGGTCTTCCTGAAATCAAGACCAAACATGAAGGTGTTTGCAAAGGATGTGAAAAAGGTAAGAACATTAAGAAGGCTTTCCTAAGCAGTGAAAGCAAGGCAAAAGACATCCTGGAAATCATCCACTTAGATGTATGTGGTCCTATGTCATCCAGTTCTCTGAGTGGGTATGTTTACTATGTCTCATTTATTGATGACTTCTCCAGGAAGACTTGGGTATACTTCTTGAAGAACAAAGATGAGGTGTTTGATAAGGTCAAGGAATTCAAAACCTTGATGGAGAATCAAACTGACAAGGAGATCAAAACATTTAGATCTGACAATGGTGGAGAATTCACCTCAGGTGACTTCAAGAAGCTTTGCAGTGATTGAGGGATTAAGAGGGAGTTGACTGCTCCTTATAATCCTCAATAGAATGGAGTTGAAGAAAGGAAGAACAGAACAATCATGGAAGCAACAAGGGGAATGTTGCATGACTACGATCTCCTTATGCATCTATGGGAAAAAGCAGCTAGAACAACTGTATATGTGCAGAACAACGCACCCCACAAGATATTGGACAACAAAACTCCCGAAGAGGTATTTTCTGGTAAGAAACCTAAAGTCAGCCATCTCAGAATATTTGGTTGTTTAGTATACACTCATGTCCCAAAGGAAAAGAGAACCAAACTAGATCCTTCAGGAAAGAAGGGTATCTTTGTGGGTTACAGTGAAAGCTCGAAGGCTTACAGAATATACTTTCTAGGGTTCAAGAAGATTGATGTCAAAAGGGATGTAACATTTGATGAAAACTCAACATTCATCAAATCAAGGTATTGAAGTTTATGAGGAACCTAAGGAAACTAGATTTCAAGACACTACCATGACAGAAGCAATTCCAGAAGTTGTTTGTGAGTTTGAAGATCCGCAAGAACCCGTAGATCCACCCCGTGAGGATAACTCTCACAAGAGGAAACCTGCATGGGCTAGAGAGCTCATTCAAGATGCAGAAAGATTTGGCATTCCAGAAGAAGAACAAAGAGCAAAGAAGAGAACCAGATCACATACCAGCTACGTTGCTTTACTCTGTGACATTATGAACAAAGAACCTTCCAGTTATGAAGAAGCAGCGAAAAAGAAAGAATGGAAGGATGCCATGGTTGAGGAATACCAATCAATAATGAAGAATGATGTTTGGGATGTTGTCCCAATACCTAAAGAGAAGTCTATTGTGACTTCCAATTAGATCTACAAAATCAAGCATGCTGCAAATGGCAGTGTAGAAAAATACAAAGCAAGATTCGTAGCTCATGGATTCTCTTAGATAGAGGGAATAGATTATGAAGAAACTTTTGCACCTGTAGCCAGGTATACTTCCATCAGAACAGTACTTGCCCTGGCTGCAGCAATGAAATGGAAAATACACCAGATGGATGTCAAGACTGCTTTCTTGAATGGTGTAGTTGAAGAGGAAGTATATGTGGAGTAGCCACTCGGTTTCGAAATACATGACAGGGAGTCGTATGTCTGCAAATTGAAGAAAGCCTTGTATGGCTTGAAGCAAGCTCCCAGAACTTGGTATGGTAGTATGGACAATTTCCTATCTAGTTTGGGCTTTACCAAGAGTAAAGCGGATTCCAGCCTTTACTACAAGGTTGAGGAAGGGAATCCTGTGATTCTACTCCTGTGTGTAGATGACTTATTTGTAACAGGGGATGATAGATTGATTGCAGATACTAAGAGGAAGCTTGCTGTTGAGTTCAATATGAAAAATTTGGGAATGATGAATTATTTCCTAGGTATGGAGGTGTGGCAGAGTGCAGGTGGGATCTTCTTTGGTCAAGGGAAGTACACAGTAGATATCCTGAAGAGATTTGGGATGATGGATTGCAAGGCCATGGCCACACCTATGGCATTGAATTTGAAGCATCATCTGAGCCGGTTGATGTCTCTATGTATCATCAGATGATTGGGTCCTTTATGTACCTGACGAACACGCGACCAGATATTTGCTTTGCGGTGAACACATTGAGCCAGTTCCTGACGGATCCGAGGAGTGTTCACCTGGTTGCTGTAAAGCATGTTCTGAGGTACCTGAAGGGTATAGTGGATTATGGGATCAAGTATGAAGCAAATCAAAAGTTTAACCTGTAGGGTTATGTTGATTCAGATTGGGCTGGCAGTGCTACAGATAGGAAGAGCACATATGGGTGTTGCTTCAGTATGGGATCAGGTGTGATCTCTTGGTTTAGCAGAAAGCAGTCCTACATAGCATTGAGTACAGCTGAGGCAGAGTATGTGGCAGCCTGTTCAGCTAGTTGTGAGGTAGTATGGCTACAGAAGCTACTGTCTGAGTTATTTTATCTCCCATTGGATGCTACTGGTATCTTTTGTGATAACCAGAGTTGTGTGAAGCTTTCCGAGAACCTATTGTTTCATGACAGGTCAAAACACATAGAGATCAAATATCACTATATCAAGGATATGGTGCAAAGAGGAGTTGTGAAGCTCCTGTACGTTGCGACAGACGAGCAAATTGCAGATGTGCTGATGAAGCCACTAGCCAGGGTGAAGTTCGAGTACTTCAGGGAGAGGCTTGGTGTTCTTCAGATTGATGACACTTCGAGGAAGAAGTGATGGACACATTTGCTGAAGCCATTCCAATCATGTTGGAAGGATGATCCTTCACATGGCTGTGGATGTAAGCGCTGGATGATGAGCATCAGGATGATGTTCTAATTTCTTCTTTGTATGATCGGTTGGATCATGTGTATGTATTTTGTATATGCATCATGTTGGATGCTTGGACCATGTATCTATACATGTATCAGGTGGATACATTGTATGATCAGGTAGATCATGTATGTTGATATGTATCATGTATTTATATTTGTATCAGGTGGATACACTATGTTATCAGGTGGATCATGTATGATGATATGTATCAGGTAGATACTTGGTATGCATTAGGTAGATGCATTGTATGATCAGGATGATCATGGATGGCGAGCTTCAGGATGTTGCTCCAGATGAAATGCAACAGGATGTTGCAGTGATGATGATCAGGATGATCATGTGTACATTAGGATGATGTATGGTGAGTATCAGGTTGATACTCTGTGGCCATGGAGCAGGTTGTGCAGATAAGCATGTAATTTGTTCCCTGGGATATTTGCATATAGTCTTTCGAGGTTTTTCCTATGGCATGTAATTTGTACCCTGGGATATCTGGCAAATGCTCTTTCGAGGTTTTGCTTGGGAGGACATATAATTTTTGCCCTGGGAGATCTGCAGATAGTCTTTCGAGGTTTTTCCTATGGCATGTAATTTGTGCCCTAGTATATCTGGCAGATGCTCTTTCAAGGTTTTGTCCTATGGCATGTAATTTTTGCCCTGGGAGATCCGATAGGTTGAGTCGTGTGCTCGTAATTAGTCCTGGGATGCTCTTTCAAGGTTTTTCCATGACCACATGTAATTTGTGCCTTGGGAGATCCGATAGGTTGAGCCTTGTGCTCGCAATCAGTCTTGGGATGCTCTTTCGAGGTTTTGTGGTGACCACATCTAATTTGTGCCCTGGGAGATCCGATAGGTTGAGCCTTGTGCTCGTAATCAATCCTGGGATTCTCTTTCGAGGTTTTGTGGTGGGGTCACATGTAATAAGTCCTGGAGATCTAGACAGGATGAAAAAGGCCTCAGATGCTCTTTAGGGTTCTTGCTAGTCAAGAGACTCTTTTAAGGTTTTGTGACGCACGTAATAAGTCCTGAGATTTCCACAGTATGGCCAGTGATGATGAAGAACTGCAGGTGGTGGGCCTACATCCAGTATGAAAAAGGACTGGCTCTGTAGAACTTCCTATGATGAGTAGATTCAGAGATTGGTTGAGATAGCAGTAGCAGTGACGATGATGATGACGATGCATCGATGAAGATGATCCCGAGAATAAGACTTGTCTAGTAGATCTGTGTCGAGAAATACCTTCCTAGTTAAGAGGGAGTGTTGATGTATATGTAACTTCGGAATGTATTTCATCTATGTATTTCATATATATTTATTGTACCCTTATTAGAGATGTGTTATTCCTCTATAAGGAAGTGTCATCATGTGGATTGACAAGTGTCACAAGTGTGTGTACTTGCCGATGGGTTATTAGACCACCATGTGTGGGGTCATCCCTGAAATATATATTATATTGTGGATGTACCTAGCTAGACAAGTCGGCCCCATAAGGTCACTGGGCAAACAGGTTAGTATAAATAGAGATCGGGAGATCTCTATTTTGATCATTCAAAAGTTCACACTTCTCTTACTCAGAAAGTGATGCACTAGTGAGGAGGAGAATCATCTGCTACTAGGAGACTATCTCAAGTTTATTTTGGTTGTACTTTGGTTGAGCCATTGCTCTCTCTATCTCTGAGGAAGTTGTAAGGTTTTTCACCTTAGGGTTTTCCCCATGGAAACTCTGTGTCTCTTGTCTCTCATGCTTTTGATTCTTGTGATGCTTGTCATGCTTATTGTGATTGTTATGCATTAATATACTGTATATGTTATTCTCTCAGTGAAGATCCTAGAGTATTGTGAATTAATGCTCAAAGTTTAACAACATATATATAATGTGACTTTAACATGAGAAATTTGAACTATTTTGTTGTATGTGTTCTTTTAGGAATCCAATATTAACTTTAGAAGAAGATTTTTGTGAATACTTGAATCCTATGAACCAGAGCATATCAATATGAATTGACTCTACATAATCTCATTCACAATAGACAATGGATAACAACATGAGAATATATGCTCATATAGACAACACAATGGAAATACATAACATGAATAACATTCACATAAGGAAAGGAAATACAAACTGCAAAATAACAATGGGAGAATCTATGCTCAGAAAATTATTTGCTTAAATATGCAAATTTTTTATTACCCTTGAACTTGCTCTGTCAAACAGGTCTCGCTCTCACGGGTTCCAACCCCAATTATAGAGATGATATATGTTAAATTTTGAGCATTAATTCACAATACTCTAGGATCTTCACTGAGAGAATAACATACACAGTATATCAATGCATGACAATCACAATAAGCATGACAAGCATCACAAGAATCAAAAGCATGAGAGACAAGAGACACAAAGTTTCCGTGGAGAAAAGCCTAAGGTGAAAAACCCCACAAATTCCTCAGAGATAGAGAGAGCAATGACTCAACCAAAGTACAACCAAAATACACTTGAGATAGTCTCCTAGAGCAGATGATCCTCCTCCTCACTAGTGCACCACTTTCTGAGTGAGAGAAGTGTGTCTTTTCGAATGATCCAAATAGAGATCTCCCGATCTCTATTTATACTTAACCTGTTTTCCAAGTGACCTTATGGGACCGACTTGTCTATCTAGATACATCCACAATATAATATATATTTTAGGGCCGACCCCACACATGGTGGTCTAATAACCCATCGACAAGTTCACACACTTGCGACACTTGTCAATCCACATGACGACACTTCCTTATAGAGGAATAACACATCTCTTATAAGGGTACAATAAATATATATGAATACATAGATGAAATACATTCCAAAGTTACACATACATCAACAATCCCTCTTAACTAGGAAGGCATTTCTCGACACAGTTCTACTAGACAAGTCTTCTTCTCACGATCATCGTCATCATCATCGTCACTGCTGCTGCTATCTCAACCAATCTCCGACTCTACTCGTCATAGGAAGTTCTACAGAGCCAATCCTTTTTCATACTAGATGTAGGCCCACCACCTGCAGGTCTTCATCATCTGTGTGAATGGTTTGATAGAGGTGGCCTCTTAAGACTAATTTTATGTGTAGATGCAATACCGGAAAGAGTATCCCAGGAACATTTATGTGCCTAAGCACGACCGACAAGATCTCCTAGGAATGATTACATGCATCTCCTCCACAATACCTTTAAAGAGCATCCCAGGAACATTTATGTGCCACAGTACGACCGACAAGATCTCTAAAGAACATCCCAAGACTTATTACAAGCATACAGCTCAAACTCTCGGATCTCCAAGACTGATTACATGTGGATAGACAAAACCTTTAAAGAGAATCCCAGGAACATTTATGTACTGCAGCATAACCGACAAGATCTCTAAAGAGCATCCCAGGACTAATTATGAGCACACAGCTCAACCTCTCGGATCTCCAGGACTGATTACATGTCTCCATAGTAATACCTCATCCAAGGACTGATTACGAGCACACACCTCAACCTATCGGATATCTGAGGACTGATTACATACTACATAGCAATACTGGAAAGAGTACCCCAGGAACATTTATGTGCCGCAACACGACCGACAAGATCTCCTAGGACTGATTACATGCTATTTGCACAACCTGCCACATATCATCTCTGACCTCCAAGTATCAACCTGATACTCATGATCCAATGGATCATCATCGCACGAGGCATCATCCTTATGCCCATGATCATACTAATCATCATCACTTGTACCATCCTGGTACATATCATCTTGAGCAACATCCTGAAGCTCATCATCATGATCAACCTGATCATACAGTGCATCCACCTGATGCACACCAAGTATCTACCTGATACATATCATCATACATGATCCACCTGATCATACAGTGTATCCACCTTATGCAAATACAAATACATGATACATATCAACATACATGATCTATCTGATCATACAATGTATCAACCTGATACAGATACATGGTCCAAGCATCCAACATGATGCATATACAAATACATACAAATGATCCAACCGATCATATCCAACATCCAACATGATGCGTACATACATATAACTGATCCAACTGATCATATCCAACATCAACATGATGCGTACATACATACAAATATAAATGATCCAACTGATCATATCCAACATCACCACGATGCGTACATACATACAAATATAAATGATCCAACTGATCATATCCAGCATCCAACATGATGCATATATAGAGCAGTAATTGGAGCATCGTCCTGATACTCATCATCCAACACTTACATCCACAACCATGTGAAGGATATTCCTTCCAACATGCTTGGAATGGCTTCAGCAAATGTGTCCATCACTTCTTCCTCGAAATGTCGTCGATCTGAAGAACACCAAGCCTCTCCTTGAAGTACTCGAACTTCACCCTGGCTAGTGGCTTCGTCAGCACATCTGCAATCTGCTCGTCCGTCACAACATATAGGAGATTCACGGCTCCTCTCTACACCATATCCCTAATATAGTGATATTTGATCTCTATGTGTTTCGACCTGTCATGAAACACTGGGTTCTCCGACAACTTCACACAACTCTGGTTATCGCAGAATATACCAGTAGCATCCAATGGGAGATCAAATAACTCAGACAGTAGCTTCCGTATCCATACTGCCTCACAACTAGCTAAACAGGCTGCAACATACTCTGCCTCAGCTATACTCAGTGCTATGCAGGATTGCTTCCTGCTGAACCAAGAGATCACACCTGATCCCATACTGAAGCAGCACCCAGATGTGCTCTTCCTATCTGCAGCACTGCCAGCCCAATCTGAATCAACATAACCCTGCAAGTTAAAATTTTGATTCGCTTCATACTTGAGCCCATAATCCACTGTACCCTTCAGGTACCTTAGAACATGCTTTACAACAACAAGGTGAACACTGCTCGGATCTGTCAAGAATTGGCTCAATGTGTTCACTGCAAAGCAAATATCTGGTCTCATGTTCGTCAGGTACATCAAGGATCCAATAATTTGATGATACATAGAGACATCAACCGGCTCAAATGAAGCATCACATAGAAGCTTTAGATTCGATGCCATGGGTGTGGCCATGGCCTTGCAATCCATCATCCAAAATATCTTCAGAATATCTACTAGGTACTTCCCTTGACCAAGGAAGATCCCACCTGAATTCTGCCACACCTCCATACCTAGGAAATAATGCATCATTCCCAAATCTTTCATATTGAACTCAGTAGCAAGCTTCCTCTTAGTATCTGCACTTAATATGTTATCTCCTGTTACAAATAAGTCATCCACGTACAGAAGTAGAATCACAGGATTCCCTTCCTCAACCTTGTAGTAAAGGTTGGAATCCTCTTTACTCTTGGTAAAGCCCAAGCTAGATAGGAAACTGTCCATCCTACCATACCAAGTTCTGGGAGCTTTCTTCAAGCCATACAAGGCTTTCTTCAATTTGCACACATATGACTCCATGTAATGTATTTCAAAACCGAGTGGCTGCTCCACATATACTTTCTCTTCAACTACACCATTCAAGAAAGCTGTCTTGACATCCATCAAGTGTATTTTCCATTTCATTGCTGCAGCCGGGGCAAGTACTATTCTGATGGAAGTATACTTGGCTACAGGTGCAAAAGTTTCTTCATAATCTATTCCCTCTTTCTGAGAGAAGCCACGATCTACGAATCTTGCCTTGTATTTCTCTATATTGCCATCTACAGCATGCTTGATTTTGTAGATCCATTTGGAAGTCAGAACAGACTTCTCTTTAGGTCTTGGGACAACATCCCAAACATCATTCTTCATTATTGATTGGTATTCCTCAAACATGGCATCCTTCCATTCTTTCTTTTCCGCTGCTTCTTCATAACTGGAAGGTTCTTTGTTCATAATGTCACAGAGTAAAACAACATAGCTGGTATGTGATCTGGTTCTCTTCTTTGCTCTGTGTTCTTCTTTTGGAATGCCAAATCTTTCTGCATCTTGAATGAGCTCTCTAGCCCATGCAGGTTTCCTCTTGTGAGAGTTATCCTCACGGGGTGGATCTACAGGTTCTTGCGGATCTTCAAACTCACGAACAACTTTTGGAATTGCTTCAGTCATGGCCGTGTCTTGAAATCTAGTTTCCTTAGGTTCTTCATAAACTTTGATAGGTGCCTTCCTTGATTTGATGAATGCTAATTTTTCATCAAATGTTACATCCCTGCTGACATCAATCTTCTTGAACCCTAGAAAGTATATTCTATAAGCCTTCGAGCTTTCATTGTAACCCACAAAGATACCCTTCTTTCCTGAAGGATGTAGTTTGGTCCTCTTTTCCTTTGGGACATGAGTGTATACTGGACAACCAAATATTCTGAGATGGCTGACTTCAGGTTTCTTACTAGAAAAGACCTCTTCTGGTGTCTTGTTGTCCAATATCTTGTGGGGTGTTCTGTTTTGCACATATACAGTTGTTCTAGCTGCTTCTGCCCATAGATGCATAGGTAGATCCTAGTCATGCAGCGTTTCCCTTGCTGCTTCCATGATTGTTTTGTTCTTCCTTTCTGCAACTCCATTCTGTTGAGGATTATAAGGAACAGTCAACTCCCTCTTAATCCCTGAATCATTGCAAAGCTTCTTGAAGTCACCTGAGGTGAATTCTCCACCATTGTCGGATCTGAATGTTTTGATCTTTTTGTCAGTTTGATTCTCCATCAAGGTTTTGAATTCCTTGAACTTATCAAACACCTCATCTTTGTTTTTCAAGAAGTATACCTAAGTCTTCCTGGAGAAGTCATCAATAAATGAGACATAGTAAACATACCCACTTAGAGAACTGGATGACATAGGACCACATACATCTGAGTGGATGATTTCCAGGATATCTTTTGCCTTGCTTTCACTGCTTGGGAAAGCCTTCTTAATATTCTTACCTTTTGCACATCCTTTGCAAACACCTTCATGTTTGGTCTTGATTTCAGGAAGGCCCTCTACAGCCTTGCTTGCAATTGGAAGTGCCCTATAGTGCATATGAGCAAGTCTTCTATGCCAAAGTTCACTTGGCTCCATGGATTCATGCACCATGGCATGTTCAAGTTGTCCTTTTAATTTATACAAACCTCCCTCTTGCTCTCCAATCACAACTGCATCATCTATGGTCTTTCCCTTTGGCCACATTAGGACTTGGCCATTCACAAATGCAACCCTCATACCTTTTGTATCCAATGTAGAGATGGAGAGTAAGTTCTTCTTGAGCCCAGGTACATAAAGGACTTCTTTCATCTTCAAAGATTTTCCAGAATCTAGGTTGTAGGAGGCTTCACCACTTTCTTTGATGGGATATTGATAATCATCCCCAAGCTTCACTTTATGGGGTGATTCATGTTCAGACAGATTTACAAAGGATTCTTTAAATCTAATCATGTGTTTGGAAGCCCCACTGTCAATTAACCAATCATTACAACCATGGGAGATGGTACCTGTGAGAGAAGAGATTAGAACAAACTCTTCTTCACTTGATGAGTCATCATTACTATCATCGCTTTCTGCCCTATCCTTCTTCTTTGGAGGTTCATCATCTTCGACAGCATGAGCATGGTACCTTCTTTTGTTACCCTTCTTCTTCTTGCTAGAGTTGTTGTTGTTGTGGTTGTCCCTTTTGTTCTTGGGACATTCTGAAGCAAAGTGACCTTTCTCATTACAAGTGAAACACCTTAGATCTTTCTTGTCTTTGTGAAAATGATGAGAAGATTTCTTCTTGTGATGGGATGGCTCCCTCTTGAACTTGCCCTTCTTAGTGTGAGCTGTGAGAGATTGATCTTCATTTCCCATCTTCTCTATTCCTTCCACAAGCCTTGCTTCTTCTTGAGAACATTCCTCCCATAATTTGCTGAAGGATATTAACTTCTTTCTGGCATAGATCCCCTAGATAAAAGAGTCCCATGACCTAGGTAGGCCATTCAAAGTAGTCATAACAATTTCACCATTCTCCACCATTTCATCTACAGCTTCAAGTTGTTCCTTGATCTGAGATACCTTGGAGAAATAGGATTGAATGGTTTCTCCATTCGACATCTTGACCCCTTTCAATTGATTCTGCAGGGTCATCTTCCGATTTATGTTCTTTCCTTCAAATAGCTTGGTCAAAGAGTCAAACATAGCCTTGGGTGTCTTTAGAGAAGACACATGGGGTATGAGATGGTATTTGATAGAATCAACAATGATTCTCTTTGCCTTGACCAAGTTCTTCTTATGCAATACCTTAGCCTCTTCATCCTCTGGGATAGGGATGTCTTCTTTTATATATGAGTCCAACTCATTCTCTTCCAGGATTAACCCAATCCTATACTTCCAAGCTTAGAAGTTATCAGCCCCTTCAAGCTTATCCTCAAGTTTGGTGTGGTGAGACATATTAAAGAGTACTTCAAATGGAAATAGAAAAGATTTAGGTCTTACCACTTGAAATGCTGAAAACTGGATCTGGTCTCAAATTAGGGTTTGTTGGAAAAACCCTAAAAATTCAAAATGTGAATTTCAACTTTCTGAAAGGACATAAAGATGCACCTTGATGAGCTGATCATCCTGGTGTATTCAGAATTTGAGATCAGCAAAGCTTTACCCTTTAGATTTGCCTTTTTGTCTCCCAAATTCACTAGGGAGAGCCCTGAATTAGGGTTTGAGTTTCCCAGAGATCTACCCAGCCAAAAATCTTGATCCAAAGCTCTAAACTTCGATTTTTGCAAGGAGCTTCCAGCTATGTCTTCAGATGTCAGAAATTCCTATTTTTGTGGAAACCCTAATTTTTAGGGCCAAATCTGAAAATGCTCAGAATTGAATTCTTATTGGACAGATAGATTCTACTTGATTAGTAGAGTCAATCTACTATACTGCTTTTCCAAAAACTATGGAGAGAAACCCAATAAACAAGAAACTCAAGTTTTCGTCACTGCAAAATGTCTTCTTCTCAGGTTAGCTCTGATACCATGTTAAATTTTGAGCATTAATTCACAATACTCTAGGATCTTCATTGAGAGAATAACATATATAGTATATCAATGCATGACAATCACAATAAGCATGACAATCATCACAAGAATCAAAAGCATGAGAGACAAGAGACACATAGTTTTTGTGGGGAAAACCCTAAGGTGAAAAACCCAACAACTTCCTCAGAGATAGAGAGAGAGCAATGGATCAACCAAAGTACAACCAAAAGACACTTGAGATAGTCTCCTAGAGCAGATGATCCTCCTCCTCACTAGTGCGCCACTTTCTGAGTGAGAGAAGTGTGTCTTTTCGAATGATCCAAATAGAGATCTCCCGATCTCTATTTATACTTAACCTGTTTGCCCAGTGACCTTATGGGGCCGACTTGTCTATCTAGATACATCCACAATATAATATATATTTTAGGGCCGACCCCACACATGGTGGTCTAATAAACCATCGGCAAGTACACACACTTGCGACACTTGTCAATCCACATGACGACACTTCCTTATAGAGGAATAACACATCTCTTATAAGGGTACTATAAATACATATGAAATACATAGATGAAATACATTCCGAATTTACATATACATCAACAATATCTAAGTGATTGCTTAACTATTTGCTTCAAAATAGGAATTTTATAACTACTTATTACATCTATCACAAAACTAAGTCTTCATAATCCTCGAAATGCTGAAAGACAATTTGATGCCACACTGAAGTGGGATTTGGCATAACCTTCGCTTGAGTATCACTAACATGTGTCCTCATTGATTCAATTTGTACTTCATCCTCCCAAAATTTTCAACTATATTCCATTACTCCACAGAGGGGACTTCATAATTAATCATCTCTGTCAACACAAATGCTTTTTACAATTTATTCCCATATGAAAATGAAGAAAATAAAAATGCATAGAAGAATAGTCACTAAGTTCCAAATGGAAAATATCTTGTTCGATTGTGGAAATAAAAGGAATTGGTTTGAAATTGGAAAAGGAGAGGGTTCTGCAAAAGAATTAGAAATCGACGGCTTAGGTCAAGGTAGGAATAAGATCAATGGTGGATGATGGTTCCACTGGGGAAATTTGGAAAATGTTTAACGTGTTTATCGTCGAAAAAATGACTGCTAGCCCAGGTTAAAGTGCGGAATAGATCAATGGGTTAAAGATCAACAAACGATGTTGATCTCACACCATAGAGATGCGTGAACATTGAAAATGTTGAGTGGTTGAAAAATACAAAACCACCTACCATGTGTCACTATGGGATGATTTTGGTGGTGCAAAGGTGGTAGGAGGAAACCGCTCTCCCTGGTTGTTAAACCACTTTTTTTCGAAAGGTTATAAAATACAAGCACATGTGAAACACGACAATTGTCACTTTGCACAATTGGGATGTGTTTGTGATTTTTGTAACCTGAAAAATATAACTTATTGAATGGATGAAAGGAAACATATATTTCTCAAGAAAAATTGATTAATAAATCACTAGAAAGAAGAGATAAAATAAACTGGCTGAATTATATTAAGAACTGTAAAAAATTACAAACCCTGTATGCAACAGTATGCTTTTAGTCTTTTTTCCAGTCATTCCTCTCCTCTTTACATGAGATCAAGTCTCTTTAAATAATCACTAGATTTTTTTACAAAGAGATATTTTATCCCATTAAATAAGGGATTATAAAATATTTTCTAAGATTTATCTAAAACAGACTGTCACTTGGCAAATACATCTAAAAGGTCATCAACATCTGTATACTTGGCGTTGTCCAACTATAGCTGCGCTTTACACATGAAATACTTGACCTATTTTCTTCCAATTCTTTCCCAATCTTTCAAAAACACGTTAACCTTCAATCCCAAAGAAATCGAAAACTCAACTATTTATTTGACATCTTTGAGAAAGATATGTTCAATCTGCTCAATATATGCTCTGGACTGCTCATGTTTCTCCTCAACTTCTCTGATCATGATTTTGGTTGGAAGTGCATCAACTATATAATACATGATAGGGAAGTTTAGTTGTTTAAGTATATCATCAAAAGCAAACCATTGTCTTCTTCAATCCTTCCATCCTTCATTAATAGTGGATTCAACCAGATCACAAACATTTTCCCAAGATTGTAGAGAAATCTCGATTCTCCTTAACTTAATATTATCAAGAATAAGAAATCCTTCAGGTTTATCTTTGATGAATCTTTGCCAATCAAACACATCATTATTTGCTTTAGAAGCATCCTTCCTTCTATTTACATGATCATATAAAAGATCATATAGATGCTCAAATGAACTGCAATCATCTTGAATTTGATTCAGTCCTTCAAATAACTTAATCAATAAATTTTTATAATCATCATTAATTCTGAAGGCAAAATCCTTAAATTCATATTTTGTAAACTTGAAACATGAAGAAGTAGCAGAATGTGACTGATCTAAATTAAATGGTTGCACCATAGCTTGCAACGTTTCAGACAATTTTCCTGCCTCTTCTTTAGTCTTCTGAACTTTTTCATTAAGCTTTTTATTCTTGGACTGCAAATCCTGAATTTGAGAATCATATTTATTCTTCAACTCCTGCAACCGATTTTGATATTGGTGTTCCAATTCATCTTTTTTTTGTTAAGATCTTATAGCTTACTTTCCTTTTCCTCAATTTCCTTAATGTAACAGAATCAAAGTATGCACCAGCAAAGGCTCTCATAGCAGCAGTTGTTTCCACATCTTCTCTTTTGATGTCTGCAGAAGCTCTTTTCGAAATGATTTGATTGGGAAAATCACCTTGAACTACTATCCCTTCCATGGATCTCTTATATCCTCTCTTAACAACTTCCTTTTCATTTTTACTCTAGAAATAATCACCTAGGGAAACTACTGTATCTTCACCAAAATATGCCACAACCTCAACAGTGGATGAACATGGATCAGAAATAGTGACTATAGGAATTGGTTGTGAAACAACATGAGTAGGAATAGGTACAACCAACTTTTTGGATTGTATGGTCAACTCAACAGTAGTCACAATGCTAGAAGATGTAATAGACATTATTGTTGGAGTAAGAATAATTATAGCTAGAGATGGAATTTGCATTTCACCTGTGCTCAATAAGGTTTCAACTGGAAAGGTTTGTTGAAATTTTGGTACATGGTCATAGAGGCGATCGGAAGTGGTGGAGTCAGGATACCTTTTAAAAAAATAAAGTGATCAATAGTTTCTCTCATTACCACAGATAGTATCTATGCCCAATTAAAAGATTCACCAGTGTTGAGAATATGATGCGCAAGAGGTGCCCATTCTGCTTTGAAAAATACACAATTTGGTAATCCATACAGTCGACACAACATGCTAAACAAACATTAGAGGAAATTTGAGGTCTAAAATGGGCCTTATAAGAAAACGAGCCAACCATAATTGCTTGATGAGTTGGAATTCAAGAACCAATAGAATTTCAATAAAATGAGTCAACCATAATGGTTGACTTGATATATTTGTTATAAAAAAAACTAATTTTTTTGTTCGTATTTTGAACAATGTCATCATCACGTTTTTTTAAGGTATTCCTTGTATTTGGGGTAGCGTGGTCTGTCAAACGTATGTAGTGTGGGTACTCATTGGATGCGGGATTTAATTACGCATCCAATGAGTGCTCCCGCTCTAAATTTGAGAAAAACCATAGGGAGGTATGTTGAGAATACGAACAAAAAAGTATTTTTTCATTCTTCCTCCAAAATTAATAAATATTATTTTATTATTTTAACTATTATTTTATTATAGTTCCTTAGGAGTTCCATTTTAGACCTCAAATCTCCTCTAATAGATGCTCGACCGAACCGACACAAATCCAACCAACAATATGTTGACTGAATCATCATCATCACTATCAATTGTTCATGACAAGACATAATGTTGACTAAAGAATGATGAGATTATTTACTTCACACAAGTGATACAAGCCATCATTCACCATTAGCATCGTCAAGATAGCCACCATTTAAGAATTTTATCGTATAAACCATCACCATGCCAACATACAATCCTTTCTCAAGGCATCGATTTGAGTAATACATGTACAATTACTACAGCAAAATCTACAGTCACTATAGATGATATCTATGACCACCATCCCACCATATTGTGATAATTACCATTCCCCATCGAGCTCTCCAGCCTAAATATATATAATTTACAAGGCGCAAAGTGACAAATATTCCCCGTGACCCCTTTTCCTTTTATAATATCTCTTGTAGGTGGTTTCAGGATCACGAGAAGTGTTCTTCCATTACAATTGTTCATTCAGCGGAATGATCCTCGACTCGACACGTGGTAAGTAGTAAAAATTCCACTACCACTTACCCTTTTAATTCTCCACGCTAGTTGAAAGTGCGAAATCAACATCAACCATCGATCTTTTATTATGCTACTCATCCACCGTATATTTATTCCTGACTTTAACAGGTACCAAAGGTCATTTCGCCAAAGTTTCCAACATTATAGAACATGCACCTTTTCCTAGTGGATTCCCTGTCTGCCATAGATCTCAACCCTCCTTGAATATAAATTGTTGATTTCTTATAAATTTTTACAAGACGTTTCATTAATCATTATGATCCCATTTTTTCTTGGAAGCAGTGTGTAATAAAGGTGAATTTTGTCTTAAATTACTTCATTCGATGCATCAAGTTTTCGCGAGCATTCTTTAGCCACCATCGTATTTACTTGACCGTAAAAATATTCACAGTATTTCCAAGCAGTAGTTACAAGTTAGAATTTTTGAGGGTTTGGGTTCGAGTTCCCCTGCAATAGAAAGAAAGCTCTGGTGTGGCAGTCGAAGCTCAGGTAACAGTTCCACACAACGGGCTCTATTTCACTCTCGGTCCCATATACGTTCAATGCAGCTCAATCCCTAAGCAGGTTCTATGCTTGGTCCAGACTCTAGTCGCACGCTACCACACTCCAGTCACACACTGCTACATTCCAATTCCCATTCTAAGATCGGTCTACTCCAAATTCCACGTAGGTTCCAGGCTATTAAACTCATATAAACAAATATCTGAGATGGGGCTAGTTATTATTTTCGTTGCAACTTTATATACATGACCATGACTGATTTATATAATAATTTTTTTATGACTGATTTATATATTAATTTTTTTATAAACATGATGAACATATTTTGCATAAAATTTAACAGTAAGCCATGTAGCTCAGAAATTTAATCTTAAACATGAGATTTGTCATATTACTGTCTAACCACAACAATAAACCAAAATTACACATGTACTTTTGTGTCCATACCAATACTCCTTACATGACAAGAAATGACCCAAACACTAGTCCTTCTGATCTTTCTAGTCATAAAACATCTAACAAACCAAAATAATAGGGGTTATATGAATGGAGTTGTAGTTACATCAACAAGGGAGATATAGTTGTTCATATGATCAATTTCAGTTGAACAGTTTGTTAGATGTTCCTTATTAAGTTGGGTGGCATGGCATTGTTAGACCTCACTTTCTTTAAGTGTATAAAGGGAAATATGTAATGTATTACTCATATCTAGTAATATTTTATTGAGCAATTTTTTTAATGAAACATTGAGTTAATTTATTATTGTCAATTGAAGTGTAATTTTTTTAATTAAAGCCCTTCATGCTAGAAGGGTGGTATGAATATATAACCTTCAACCTGAAATTAAGTTCAACCCTTCAAATTTGATCCTTGATGCCCATTCCAAAAATTTATATAACTTAAATCCATATGTTTATATTGAAATGGTACTATTAATATCCTTAATATTCATTTATACAATATTTAGACTAATTTTAAAAATCAAATATGCCATGTGTCACAATATGAGTGTTCCATGTGTCACCCTGGGAAACTAGATATCAACATTTTAACAACAAAATTTATAGAAAATTTGCTTCAAAGAGTTTGCTGGCAAGTCAAAATTTTGTTAGAGAAAGAGAGGTCTCTCTTTCCTCGGGTTGTTCTATTTTTGGGTGTTGTAAGTAGATGTTGAGGATAAGAGCGTCCGCTCCTTCCTCCAGGTATTTGTTTTAGGAGTGTGTAAATTAGATACCGACACTCTAAACAAAAATTTGATAGGAACATTGCTTCGCATAGTTTGCTGGCAAGTGGAAATATTCTCAGAGAAAGATCTGCCGCTCTTTCTTCAAGTTGTTCTATTTTGGGGTTTTGAAAGAATCCGGTGAGGAGAAAGAGCGTTCATTCCTTTCTCCAAGCATTCTTTTTTAGGGGTGGGGAAAGTAGACATCGACACATTAAACATCAAATTCGTAGGAACTTTGTTTGGAACAGTTTTCTGGTAAGTGGAAATTTTCTCAGATAAAGAGAGGTCGATCTTTCCTCATGTTGTTATATTTTTGGCTAATGGAAGTATATGTGGGGGAGAAAGAGTGTCCGATCCTTCCTTAGGGGTTATTTTTAATGGGTGAGGAAAGTAGATAGTACCTTAATAACAAATTTGATAGGAACTTTTCTTTAAACAGTTTTCCTGCAAGTGGAAATTTTCTTAGAGCAAGAGGCAACCACTATTTCCTCAATATGTGCTATTTTGGTTTGTTTAAAATAGATACCAAGGAGAAAGAGAATCCCCTCCTTCCTCTAGAGGTTCTATTTTGGGTTGGGGAATGTAGATATCAACATTTTAACAACAAAATTCATAGTAATTTTACTTCAAACAGTTTGTTGGGGAGCATACATTTTCTTAGAGAAAGAGAGAAAAATATTTCATCAAATTGTTCTATGTTGGGGTGTTGGAAGCAGATGCTGAGAAGAAAGAGAGTCCACTCCTTTCCTCAGGGGTTCTTTTTTAAAAGTGGGAAAATTAGACATCGACACTTTAAACACAATTTGCATATGAACTTTGTTTCAAACAGTTTTCTAGCAAGTGGAAATGTTTTCAGAGAAAGAGCGGTCGCTCTTTCCTCAAGCTGCACTATTTTGGGGAGTTGAAAGTATATGCTGAGGAGAAAGAGAATCCTCTAATTTCTCCAGGATCTCTTTTTAAGGGGTAGGCAAAGCAGATATAGACACCCTAAGCACAAATTTTGTAGAATTTTTCCCTTAAACAGTTTGCTTAAAAGTGGAAATTTTCTCAGAGAAAGAGTTACCACTCTTTCCTCAAGTTATTCTTTTTTGGGTTGTTGGAAGTAGATGTTGAGGATAAAGAGGGTCCTATCCTTACTCCAAGGGGTTTTTTAGGAGTATAGAAAGTAGATATCATCACTCTAAACACAAATTTCTTAGGAACATTGCTTCGCACAGTTTATTGGCAAGTGGAAATAGTCTCAGATAAAGAGCGACCGCTCTTTCTTCAAGTTGTTCTATTTTGGGGTTTTGAAAGAATATGGTGAGGAGAAAAAGCATTCATTCATTTCTTCAGGAATTGTTTTTTATGGGTGGGGAAAGTAGTTATTGGCACATTAAACATCATTTTCCTAGGAACTTTGCTTGAAACAATTTGTTGGAATCTGGAAATTTTCTCGGAGAAAGAGAGGTCGCTCTTTCCTCATGTTGTTCTATTTTGGGCTAATGGAAGTATATGTTGTGGAGAAAGAGCGTCCACTCCTTCCTCCAGTGATTATTTTTAAGGGGTGAGGAAATTAGATGGGTGAGGAAAGTAGATAGTACCTTAATCAAAAAATTTATAGGAACTTTGCTTTAAACGGTTTTCCTACAAGTGGAAATTTTCTCAGAGCAAGAGGCGACCGCTCTTTCCTCAATATGTGATATTTTGGTGTGTTGAAAATAGATACTGAGGCGAAAGAGTGTCTTCTTCTTCCTCCATGGGTTCTACTTTGGGGCGGGGAATGTAGATATCAGCATTTAAATAACAAAATTCATAGTACTTTTGCTTCAAAGAGTTCGAGAGAACGCTCTTTCATCAAATTGTTCTATGTTGGAGTTTTGGAAGTAGATGTTGAGGAGAAAGTGTTGGTCTGCTTCTTGTGACCCGGGTTCGGTGATTTTAGTGCTGCAACAACAAAACACCTTTTCACTGGCCCTTTCGACATAAACCTGCGAACATGTTGAAGTCTCACTCGAAGTGAATATGGCACAGGGGATTCACTCAATGACTACCTACCATAGCACGTTCGTTATTGGCATATGAAACAATACCCCTAATTTCAGTAAATATTGGAAAATACCTCCCAAAATCATTTTTTTAACCCCCTCCCAATATGCCTTCCCAATTTTAAAAAAACCCTATTTTCCCTATATATTGCATGTATCCATTTTTTCATTTACATTTTTTATACCCCTTTATATATCTACCTAGTATATTGGCATGATACCGTGGGTTTGACTAAACCTTCCAAGGCCTGTAATAGGAACGAGTGGTTGGGTATTCAAGTCCCCAAGGCCCATCGAGGGCCTATAACAAGCCCTGGATGCTTAGAGCCTCCCAAGGCACCCTAGGGGCTTGAATACCTTCATGGTATACAAAACCCGAGGAATCTTTGCATAGCACCCTCACCTAGGAGGTTTCCCTAATCGACATGATAACTAACCCATTAGGTGTACACAATGGGAAAGTTAGTTGCTCGATTAAGAGAGGTACCTACCTAGTACAAGGATGAGCATTGGGCACTTGAAGGAGATAAATTATCACTTGAAGCTTGGGACTATGTGATAAATACCTTATAGCTTAGACACTTGACTTGGAAAATTAGGTTGAGGAGCACTTCATGGAGGTTGGTGATGGACTTGAACACATATGTTCAAAAGCATTGGAACTTAGTGACCACATCGACACACATGTTGAGGAGTGTTGGGCACAAGAAGACATGTGGCACACAATTAGACGAGGAGTGCCTCACATGAGGACACTTGGATAGCAAAGCACCATGGAACATCTTATTGCATGGTAGACCCTTCATAACCAAGCTACAATTCAGGCAAGGAGATCCCAGCCAAGCTACAACTTTGGTAAGGGCCATGCTCAATTACCTCTACTCATCAAGAAATCCCAATGTCATACCTCCTAATGGGAATATTCAAATAGTATAACAACTCATGATGTTTTTCTGAGAATACATAATCTAGGAAATATACGTTTTCAACTTTAAACCATAAACATAACTCATATCAAATTTATAAAATTACAACATTCATAAAGTTTGGAAATAACATCTTTGAAACCCTAGACAACCCTAGCTTAGCAAATACTACGAATTATGAGAAATTTTTACATAGACTGAATAACATTCAATAGAGAGATTTGTATCATCAATACATAAATCAGTTACCGTCATTTAAACAAAGTATACAAATGTAAAATCCTTATAATTATAGATCAACTTTCTTTTCAAAGTATCATTTTTCATAAACAAGTATTGTATAAAAATACCAAATCGAGACAGAGTTATCGAAAACACTTTCATACAACTAACAAATTATATTATGAAATCATTTGATGCTACTCGATATCCCCATAAGGAATCGGCACACATTATACACATAGTAAGACAAGTTCAAAGATTAGTCCAGGATCTAGCCCTGCTTAAAACTAATAACGTTATCAACTAAGTCGAGGGTCGAACCTTGTAGATCTCACAATTTATCAAATATCAAATAGTTAAACCCTGTAACGAGTTAACAATTGAAGCAATGTATTAAAACTATCAACAATTATTACAATGTCATCTAGCAGAGCCATTGTAACCATATAACAAGGGTTTCAGACCGAAAGGACTCAATCTGGGATCATCTAACTTATATGAACAGGGTTAATACAACCCTAGAATCGTTAAACAAAATAAACACAGTTGGCACTCGAAGGTATAAAACTGTAAACAATGAAAATTCAACCAATTTCATAATGCAAACGAAGCAATAGTGGTAACACAAAATGCATCATTGGACAGAGCTCGATGATATCCTCTTTGGATGCATCGTTGCTATCATAAACAATAGGTATCAAAAGAATAAATTCATTAAAATAATAGGTCAAGGGTTCGAGTCTCAAGAGTGAGCTTGCACAGTCGTAATAAAACATTGACAGGGTTTAGGGTTTTTAAATCCTATAGCAAACCAAAACCATTTCCTTTACAAATCCTAAACATTTTTAAACTACACAGAGTCAAGCTAGGGCTTAGGCCAAAGCAGTAACACATTCATCTTTTTAACTATCAAATTCAACTCTTCCAAAACAGACCTGAAACATTTCTTACTACATAATGATAATGTTGGAAGGCTTATACATAAACAAAAACATTATTTCCAAAACCAAATACAAAGAATCCAAGAAATGCATGGAATAGTTAATGATTGTCACTACACAGTAAACATTACTTATATCCTTTACATTGATGAATTTCCAACCAAAGGATTCAAGCCGAAAACCTATTTGTATTAAGGAGTCAAGAGACAAGTAACAACAGTCTCGACAGAGACGTAGATACAAATTGGAAGAACCTTATGCCGTAGCTTTCATTTAAAATGCAGGTTGAAACCCAACTCCAACCTATACAAACTACTCGCATGCCAAAGGCTTACAACATTGTAACACAACAACGCTGTCAGTGCTTTCAAAATTGTTGACAGAGGAGACTCATGGAGAAACCGAGGGCTTACTTTTGTATTAAACCACTGGGGTTTTCCTTTAAACTCATAAATGTTGAAGCCGAAGCCTGAGAAGAGAACAACAAGTAGCTAGGAACATCCTGCCAAAGAACACGATCTACTTAGACTGTGTAGAGTTATCAGTAGGCATCCTTGATAAAGACTTGATAGCCTTATAACTCTCAACCATCAATGTATCAAAATTTACCCAAGATGTCAGAATGAGCATTCTTTTTTCTTTTTAACATTTGATCCTTTGGACAATTTGGATTGCTTTGTTCTAGAAAAGTTTCTTTTAACATTGCTTTCTTTGAAACAATGAAATCTGGCCAAAAAATCCAATTTTTGAAACATGAAAAAATGTCAAACTCCACAATTTTAGATTCTTCCAAATGACCATTGAGCTTTGAATAGTTGATATAAAAGTTTTAAAATTTCCCTAATCATAATTATTGTCAATGATAAGTTCCTCTACAAATGCATGAAAGAGGTCTCCAACCTTGCTCGTATCAATGAAAAAACTGTGGTAAATGCATAAAAGCCGCGTCTTATCAATTTTATGTGTTTCAAATCTCAACTTAGAATTTAGCATGTGGATAATCCTTGTACATTAAAGTAGATAAGAATATATGACCAATTTTTTTTTTAAATGTCTATGCTTGATAGAAAACATTTGCAAGATACAACCTTTGTGCTTCTGTGGAGAAGTCAATTGTCAAAATGCATAAATATCATAGCAACTTAAGTAGGGATGCACGTACTTCACATAAATCATTTCATTATGATTTTGAAAAACAAAGCATGGTAACATGAACTGCATATTAGTTAACATAGTTGATCATTAGATCACTGGTGATTGCATACTTGTTTAAATAATGTACCAATGTTTGTTGCAGAATGTTGAATAATGTTTTGAAGCAAAACAGGTAAGGTTCCTTATGAATTCAATTTAGGATCAGTTACAAAAATCATGAAAAGAAAATTGCTTACAATCTATTTGCAACATGTAGGAAAGAAGCCTCTCCAATGTCGTCACAACACCGATTATGCTAGTATCAAGTGCAATTTTGGACATGGCTGCCATTTTTTGCATGTTCAAATACAAATCAACTATCCCTTTTGCTTTCTGAATCTGTAAAGAAACAAATACGGACGCAAAGAAACTTTGATGAATTGCCATGCTGAACATAACAACATCACACTTTGAAAGAAGCTTCTGTAGTTTGGCACTTTTTTTGCATACAACAACTTGCCTCAATATTTTTGAAGTCATTGCAGCCATAGTGTTTCACCTATTTATTTTATTTTGCTTTGGAAACAAAGCAGACTAAACTGGATTATTGTTTATGCTATATCATCTTTAAATAGCTCTTTGTTGCATGTACTGAATGCCTAAGATGGAAATAGACCAACTTTGTCATTGATGTTTGCGTACACTGCTTCTTTGCAGTCGCACATGAATCTTAAGCCTATGGCACATCATTGGATTAATATGAAGGAACTTTCAAATTTCAGCAATGTATGCTCTTCTAGTTAGCAAGTTGTTCTTTTACTAAATTTCACATTTCTATTTATGTTTTGAATTTAGAAAGTCTCTTTCGTCAAACTGCAGTCACCACATATATGCAAATGGCTATAAATTTCTATTGTGAATGGCTATATTGCAACTATTTACTTACATGGTATTTGATAATGTTCACAGCTAAAGTGAAGAATAGAAAACCTGTTGTTCTCCTCCACCCAACAATTTATACACCAGATGTATTTAATTGGTTTTGTAAATATTATTTTCTTCTTGTTCACTGTTCTCTCTTACTCTAGAAACTATACATGAATATATAATTTTTTTTTTGAAATTGGAAAGCTAGTTTTTTTTCTTTGAATTCTAATAATGGACAAATTGAACATACTTCCTTTCAATTGAAACTACAAAATCCATGTTGTGGCTATTTTCCAAATACATACTCCATTTCAATGCAAAGTATAACATACTACTGCTAATTTGCAATTGCAAATGGCCAGCCACTGCAGGTACAATGTCGGGGGCATTGCCACCTCGTGGCTCTTGTTATACAGTAAAATGAATAATGATAATGCAGCAATGTGTACATTCATGTGTTCCTAGTTATAAATTAATTTGGCAGGTCTATACATTTGTAGTTGGTAACATATTTAATTTTTGGTACTCCATGAAGGTTCGCACTACCTTATCAACACAAACAATCAGTGACATGATTACTACAAGAAGAATATTACCAAAATATACCAATGAATTAAGATGAAACAGGAAGAAAATCATTGCACTAAGTGTGGTGTGCTACAAAGAAAACAGTGATATCCTTTTATTTAATCAACCCGACCACAACATCCATCTGATCCATGTGGATATCAATTTGTTAATAAGATGGGTATGGTGTATGGTGTACTAATTTCTAATTGAATGTTTGTAATGTTTTATATAATCCTCTTGCTATATGTATTCCTTGATTCTCGGATTGTCTATCTATCGTATCAGTGTTGAATGCCTACACCAAAATGCCATCTGAGGGTTTTATTCTTCTCTACAGGGGAATCCATGAAACCCCATAATCTATTGGTGGTCGCTTGATTAATCAGAAAAACATAAGTCCCAGGAAGGGGTAGACGAATAGATCATATCACTTATTATTCATTCTTGACATCCAACAAACAATTGATGCACTGGTTGCATGGCATGTAAGATATTTGTGATGTATAAATTACAGAGGAATAACTGGTAGATATGTTCAATTTACCTGAATAAGAATGAATAGTTAACTAGTTCTTCAAGTATTATCATAAAAACCCAAAATTACAATATATATATATATATATAAACATGACGTCAATACATTAACATAAAAACTCTAGAATAGGGTTTTGATTTTGCTTACAATATTGTTAAGAATAAGCGACAATATCGTGGTTGAGATCGTATATTATTATTGTTACCTATTTAATACCAACATAGATCCATGTTAATTGTGGCTCTATCAAGTGCCTATAGGGATCAAATCCTTTGAGGTGAAAACCCCTTTTAGATTCCTAAACTTGAGGAAAATTTTGCACCTTGATGGATTTGATCCCTCTCGGTGCTTAATTGACCCAAAATTAAAATGGATCTATGCTGGTTATTTAAGTGCTGAAGTGAAGGGAAATTTCATTTAGTAATAGTGGTGAAATTTCCATAGTGCCCTTGGCTACATCCTGGCGAGGACCTTCCACACAGGGGTGTTAGTTTTTGAGGCAACACTATCTAATTGGGCTACTCAAAACTCAATAGTTATGATCACCTAACCTGTATCATCTGGAAGAGGCAAGAATGGTTCAACATTATTAGCCCCCCTCAATGATATAGTGCTGGAAGAAACATATTTTCAAGGCTTCAAGCAGAGGCAACTCATCCCTCTTACCCCTCCTGCTCCACAATCAAGAAGAAATGGCTTAAACAAGAGTAAACAAACCTTTGTGGCACACCCTAGCACAAATAGAACAACACCCTTTAGAAACAGTCATATCACATTTGTAGCAGAAATACCAATGCTATTACATAAATTTGCTCCCAGTAGATGTGAATGTACAAATTTTTTATGCGAGTGACCAGTCACTTTTACTCTCATCATCACCTTCTTTGTCCATACTAGCCAGTTCTCCAATAGATGTTCCATCATACTCATCGCCATCTGTTGATGTGGCATCGCACTATCAGAGTAGAATGGATTCCCTGATTGACTGGATTAACTAGAGCCTCATAATTCTTTCTCAAAACACTAGACTTCAACTTACATCTAGTAGAATCATTGTTAGAACTAGTGTTTGACCAAAACTTCTTTATTGATTTTTCATAAAAATGGTTGTTACCACCATACAAACCCAGTGCAGAAACCAGGACCCAATATGAACTTCAAACCTTCAAGGTAGGTTTCATCAGCAGACAATTTGACCACCATATCATTTCCCCTCTTGATTAGAGACTTTATTGTGGGCTCATAGGTTTACCATTTTCCAACTGAACTACAAAATTGAAGTACGCTTTCGTAGTAGGAACATCAAATGACAGGAATGCCTTCTCTAGGCCCACAAGCAATGCATCAAGAATGTGATCACAAAATTCTCTTGATTTTGAATCAGATGAAGGTAACACCAGAGCATTTATGAAGGAAATATCCAAATCTCTTACTGAATTAGAGACTCCTATTGGAAAATTGCCCACAGCTGATTGAATAGTACATCCTAGCATCATTTTTTTCTAGCCATGAAGCCAAAGAAGATGAATCTATCAATACGAATTTTTGTTGCAAGGTGTGCTTCAAGTTAATAGAACTCAGATCACCTGTTAAAAGATTAACAAACAGCTGTAGCACTTTCGTATTCCTTAACTCATTATGGCATCCATCCAAAGCATCAATTAAAGGTAGAAAGTTACCATGGCCTCCAACAAATTCCTAGAACTTGTCGGATTGGTTCAACATTGATGAGTCCTCATATTTCCCCAAATAAAACTTAAGTAGAATGACTTTACTAGGATCTGTTCTCAGGCATTCCAGCAAATCAACTACATTTGTAAGTAGATACTCTTCAAATAGATATGTTTATCTCCTTTCCTGAGTTTATTTATTTTACCAGGATTTCCATGTTCCTCAGCGAAAGATATATCACTATACATACATCTCTCATCTATGCAAGGAATTAAATTATTGAATAGGATTCTACATTTATCATGTATACCCTCAAATAGCCTATCAAACTTTATGGTCATTGTGACCTCAAACAAACTATTTAAAACTTCTGCATCCACCTCAATCCACTCTAATGCATCTCTTGCTGTAAAAAATTGCTCAATTGTATACAAAAATTCCTCAGCAAAAAGGGTAGAAGAGACCACAACTGCACTCCCAGGATGAACATGGGATGGGAAACCATGTAACAAGGAGCTCGAAAAATTTTTGTTCAGGTTCCATGTGTTTTCTTTGCTCACAATTCCTCTTAACTTGGTCACAGTTCCCAGTATAGACTCTATAAGCTTAAAGATAGCTCCTAGCTTCCCCAACGGCTGTTCCTGCTTTGACTTGTTCAAACTTGCGTGAAGCAGCAAATTTAGTGAAAACTATGCATCACCTACACATCCTTTTCCATCAAGAACAAAAAGTATAGCTTTTTGCAGTGCCCCCACATGCATGCTCAAAAGGGATGTCAAAATTTTCAGCAAAAAGCCTGATTGTCCATCCTCCAATACATGAAAAAATAACTGCTCACAAAGTGTGAGCAATGAAGTATCTTTAGATTTCTTCTCTATCCAAAAAGAATCCTCTTGAAACTGGGATCTTTCTCAGAGAAACTTTCCACAGACCTACCCGGAGCAATGAAAAAATAAAGACAGCCATGCACCATGCCTTAAGAATAACCAACCCTTTTCCTTCACACTATGCTCTTTGTATAATGTTGAAGTTGAGAGAGTATATCTAGAACAATATTTGCCAACTGTGATAGCTCCCCTAGGGGGTATGGCCAAAGTGAACATTATGGCACAAAATTCTGCTAAAATTTATGAAGCATTCAGTTTCAAGCAACTTGTCTCTGCCCAATTCAGGACTCCATGGTAGAGTAACAGTTTCCTTAACATCAATATCTAATAGAGTGATCCAGCCAAGTACAAAACAATATCTTTGAAGTATAAGCTCATGCACTTGGGAAGCTTTCCCTGTTCTGCCAAGCTTCGAAAATGCAACAAATAACAGAATAGAGATCATAACAATTTAAACTCGTATCTTGAAGAACTTTGTGTTCTACAATACCCCACTAACATCACCCAGTTGTAGAAAGAGGCCAGCCATTCCATGCTCTTCTGTGACTCCCTTATTGACACTTTGTGCCACATGATACACTCATGATTCCAAATAGCTTATTCCTATGGACAAAAAAAAACTCCTCCTTGTGTGATCTATATTGACTTATTTCTTATATTGAATATCAAAGAGGATGGAAAGGTAGTAGAGTGGAGAATCATGTGCCGGAGATTTAAAATCAATCTCAAAATTAGCAAAGAGCAGCAAGCCAATTGTGTGCTGTTGAGTTCCAATGGAGGACAACCTACATTGCTGAGGGTAGAAAAATTATTCTCTGCCATATTGATTTTTTTTCAAATGCATTTGAAGAATGAAAATCCATGAGAACAACTTCCAAATGAAATAGGGATGGAAGACTTGCACAAACTTCTTGGATATTGAAGCACCCTGAATATGTAGCTTTCAGTTTCTCAACAATAAAACAAGGATAACCTTTGCACATTTTGAGTCTTGAGGAGTCATCATGCAAACTGGACCCTGTGGATGTCCTTATAATAAGAATGCAAACTACTACAACAAGAGCATCATTAGTATAAACAAACCTCACATCCTCTACCTTCAAAACTTGACTTAATAGGTGTTCTTCAAGTTCGATGGATAAGGCATTCCTCATAACAAGTTCATGTAACAAGTTAAGGGATACTTTGTGAAAGTGGTCAAGGAAGTGTTTTTTATAGGACATATCTGAAGCACTAGCACCCTCCATTCTTTCATCAACAACTGAAAGTTGTGGCTGTAGCATTCATAAAATAGAACTGACATATTCTTCATTAAATTGATGACAGTTAATGATCTAGATTGTTCTCCACATCCACAGGATCGTGATTGACAGTTTCAAAGCTCATGATGAACAAGCCAGGAAAAATACCAGGCACTTCACTAATCTTTATCAGTAACTAATTACTTGATACCGAAGTTGTTGTCTTTGTAAGGCTAACAAGATGTTTTAAAAGCTTTGTAATCAAAGCTTTCCTTGACTGAACTTTCTCATATGATATTTCCTCGGTAAGCTGAAGAGAACACAACAATTCCTTACAAAGAACAACCGTTCGCAAGATGCACCCAAGATGGACCATTGCATAATGCCATGCAAGAGATATCACATTACTTTCATTCTTCCAAAGAGTAGACTCTTTTGGATCTATTGGTTGTTCACCATCCAGGTGAAATTCTTTATTGGGTAAAACCGAGCAATAGCCTTCTCCAATGACTTTCCTCCCTTTATCCAAATAGGGCATTGTGAAGTACATTCTATGTTCCTTTTTAATTCCTTTGATCCAAGCTCAAAAAAATTCATAGCAAAACACTCCTCCAAATTCTGGACTAACCTTAAAGCTGATAATGCCAACTCTCCAGCCCTTCCATCTATGACTATTGTTTCAAGAAGTTGCAATACAGGCTCCTGTTCATCTAGAGTCAGCCAACTCAATGCATATTTCTCCAATTAATAGATGCAAAACTCAACTGCTAGTCCAAATATACTCACAACCAAAGATTTCTCATCATCATCTCAAGAGTAGCAAGCAGCAACAATGGCCTGCGTAACTGAAAAAAACCCTTGAAGCTGTGAATTGCTCCAATGCAGTAACCCCCTGGTCCTGTGGCCAGCCTCCTTAATGCCCTATACCAGAATCCTAGACAAGCCCTTTAAACACTTTGGCATCACTGCTTCATGGAGCTGCTGGGACAGATCTTCCTATCCATCATTCTGTTGTAGAATCTCCACCAAATTTCCAATTGTCATGGCTGTCAGGCCCTGCCAAAACACTCACAGCACAATCATGAAAGAACACCTCGGGAAAACCTCAAAACCCCAGCAAATTCAACCATATTTTTCCGATCAAATACCAAATATAGAAGAGAAAAATGGAGAGAAGATGGCTGAGACTACAAACCTCGGAGCACTTATGAACTGGTATGGAATTTTGATGGCATATAAGCATATATTTACATTAAAATCAACACAAAGGACATGTAAAATGTCCCTCCTTGTTTCGTTTCTCTCAATACCACACTCATACAATCCACCACTAGTATCAGGAGCATGTGGTCCTAGTAAAACCTACTCCCTCACAGTCAAGATTTGGGGCTTCCCTGCAAAACCCAACTGTTGCAACGACACGAACTCTAACCTCGGGGCTCCCCCTGCAAAACCCAGCTACGTGAACTCTCACCACACAACAATTTTGGTGGAACCCAGCTGTGCGAACTCTCACCACACAACATTTTCTGCGGACATTAGGTAGCAATGCACTATAATATATACCCCAGCATATTGTATATTGCATAAATAAATAAAATAACCCTAACCACCCTAAATATATAAGCAATATAATGTTATGGTTTTCGTGTTTAATTAAGATCCCCAATATGAATGGACGTGGTATAATATTTCCTCCTAGTGAAGACCCCGTGGAATATGGGGGGTTACAGAATGAAGATTCTGTAACTGTGGCGATGTGCATATGTGGTTAAAAAAATCCCTAGGAACCCTCTCTAACATCGACAAGAAAATATGGTGAACAAATGAATTCACACTTCCTAGCTTCCAAATAGTATACAGAACTACGAGGAATCTCTACCATATTCACCAGTTTGCTACACATTCATCATTCTAAGTGTTCCTCCATAAAATTCATACATATGCATTCCATTTAATTAGCGGGTGATTCCATGAAGATGGGTAACTCTTTTTGGCCAAATATGACGGTGAAAAACAGAAATTTTACCCATGTATTAAATTGAATCCCTCGAAACTCATACTTGCCACATGAATTTTGACATGCGGTTGAAAAACGCAATGTAGAGAATTATGTTGGATTTCCAATGATATTTTTTTCGAAATATACCAATGTCATATATCATGTCTAATTTTCATTTAATGAAACATGTGTACTTAAAAATTTGAAGAGCAATTAACAAGTAGTTTGTGTGCATGCACATTAATTTAATGTTAAAGTAATAATTTTAAAAAATGAAATATGTGAACATGATCTAGACAGAATGCACTAGGGCTTACATATTTTTCTTTTAATTTTTCTCGAAAAAATATATTTATTATTATTTTTTGAAAATGACCAATGAATATTTAAGTCGCATTTTGCACACGTGTGTGCGTGCACGAAATCTTTTGATTTTTTACATAATTTTCAAAACTAAAAATACCATTTTAAAGAAGACGCGTTTATCTAGGGCTTGTGTATTTTTTCAATTTTTTTGGATGTGTATTTTGAATTTTGTGGATTTATCTTTGAGCTCAATCGAAGTTGTCGACAGGGTTTTTTAGGTCAAGTTTTAGTAGAAATTTAAAAACAAAAGACATATGAAGATAAAAAATTGTAAATTTTATATATCTGGATAGAGGATTCATTGACGAATCCAATGGTATCAAGTCCGCTCATTAATGAGCATTTAATGACATGGTTTAACTCTGTGGAAGGTAGACAAAACTTTCATTTTGCAGTGAAAAGGGCTCTCGGCCCGTTTTTTAAGTCCTCGATCGAGCTAAATACCTCGATCGAGGGCCTAAAATGATCCTTTTTATGTTTTTCAAAAGCTAGATTGAGCTTTTGCAAGCTTTTCAAAAGCTCGATTGAGATCTTGCGAGATTTTCAAAAGCTTGATCTAGCATGCAACTACCATTAACATATACATGAGTGCAAATACATAAACACACCATAAACCATCATACAAAGAACAACATAAGATCAGATACATAGACACATAGATTTACGTGGTTCACCCCCCAGGAGGGAGATACATCCACATGAACTGTTCTTATATTGACTTGGAAGGGTAATAGTTCCATTATGCACACTCAGCTGTAGACTCTTTTCTACAAAAAGTTCTCTATGCACTCAGTTGTAGAGTATGTTCTATCTCTTTATCACTACTCTTCTATTACACTTAATCCAACTGATAACACTAACCCAAAGACAACCCTTCCTCATACAAAACTACCCTTATATATAGATGTTCCTGAATCTCACATATTACAATAACTATCGGCCAACCCCCATAGTACCCAAAATTCAAAATCCCCTATGGTTCTCTTGTAGACCACACTAAGTTTTAACTTCGATGTCCCTTTGGTTCCACTTCCTCTGAATCTGACACTTTCTCTATCGGTGCACATGTCACTTCTGTAGTGGAGTGTCCTTTACAACACTTCGCTTCATAAATTCCTGCTCCTACAACAGTCAGGTCGTCGCTCAGCCCTTAACTGCACCAACGACCTCTGGATGTCCTTAATAATTTGTCTTTACTAAGGAAACAAGTCCTTTCCTTTTGACTATACTTCACTCCATACCGTCTGCCCGGGATTTGTGGAGTCTCTTTTCTCCCAAAAATGGTCAATGTTAGGCCTCGCCTAATGTACTTTTCCTTCATAACTTCCTATTCCTGGGTTGTACCGAAAAGGACCCTAACACTTACTTGTGGCTCGTCCTTGAGCCACTTACACTAGGCTTTGTTGACTTCAGATTGCTTGGGGTCTTCGTCTTCGCTGCGAACTCTTGGTATGTTGGGATCAGCTTCACAATAGCCTCTTTTGTTTCCTACTCATATTACTTCACTGTATCGAGCAACATCGCAGATATTGGTTCCTGCATCTGATCCTTAACTATGCTCTTTGTTGTGCAAAGATCTTGTAGCTTCACCTCAATTTCTTTGGAGAGCGCCAATGCCTCTTCCTACATTGGTTGTAACTTTGTTGAAGTATCTGCTTCCTTTTCCCTTAATGCCTTCAACTCTTTCCGAAGCTCCTTATTTTCTGTGAACTTTTGTATTCTTTGCCTCAACGGAAAGTCCTTCATTGCCTTTTTCAGTGTGTCGAGGTCATTCTACTTCTTTTGGACTTCACCCAGGATTTTCTATAAGTTTGGGTCTTCTTGCAGTATCGCCCATGACTTGGTCACTTCTTCTAATAAATCTTGAAACCTCACAACTTCCACAGAGATGCTTTCTGTCAAAGTTTTTAGTTCTTTTATTCTTGCTTCCTTTACTTTTCGTGGAGTGCCAGGGTGTTGTCTAGCCTCTAAGTCTGCAATATTTTTCTTATATCCAATTTCCATGTCTTCCATATTTGTTTTAAGATTGTCGACTGCAGCACCAATCTTGGATATAGTAGCTTCTACTTCTGTTTCTTCGTTGAATTCTGGGATCTTCGCGCACACTTCTTCTACGGCCTTCTTCATCTTCTTTTGACTTTCGTGAGCATCTACTAGCTCGTCTATCTTCAGTCGGCATTCATTCTTCGACTCATTGTATCTCTCTTCCATCTTCAAATGATGGTTGTATGTTATCATGTCCCTATATTTGATTTCTTCTACAACCTGCAAATGTAGATCATGAAGTCCTTCTATAGGAAACATTCCCACATTAATATCTAAGTGTGCGAGCTACTTTGCACCTTCAGTGATTTTGTCGGATGGGAATATGACATTTGTTGGCTCTATATGCACCAGCCTAGGTCGCATTGTTAGTGCGGGTGCTTTCCTTTTTCTTCAGCTTGTCTCCTCTGATATATCTTCAAACTCTTATTCTTTCATTATTTCTCTATGTACTTGCTCGACTCTTTCCATCATACTTTTCATATTGGTGATGCTTTCTTCCATGCTTGTTTGGATCTACTCTTTCTTCTTGTCTTTTTCTGCAACTGTTTTTTCAATATTTGCATGGAATCTGGCTGTGATGCAGTCATAGTCATCATCTTGTAACTTTGCATCAAGCAGAGTATTATTTGCTTTCTGCTTCTTCCTTCTTGACCCCACCGACACATCTATGGCAAGGTTATTTCTCTTTTATCCTACTACATGATCTCCATCCTACTGTTGTTCTTTCTCTTCTTCTTCTTGATCATTGCCTCCTTCAGCACCATCTTTCTCTTGTTGATCATTGTCATTGGTGCTATCTTCAGATGTCGTCAGCAGTGCTTCTAGTGCATCAATTTTCCATTCCAGGGGCCAATCCTCAATAATGAGGTCAATTTTCTGTGCATCTAGCGGATATTGACCCTCATACCATTCTGGCTTCATTGGCTCTCTGGGCTGTATAAATATTGAGTGGAGGTCAGCAATCAATCTCATTTTCTAGATCTATACTAATGTTATCTCTTTTGGAATGTGCAGAGTGTGTGTAATCACTTTGCATAACTTTTGGTAAAATGTGTATAATTGAACATTGTTCAACCATTGTATTTCTAGCCTCTCGTTTTTCCACATATTTACGTACCAAGGACCACGGTAGTTTCCCGGAAACATCGGTATAGTCTATTGGTAATTTGGCTCGGTCTAGCCCAAAAATGTGATGAGGACTATCATCCAGCTGTAGTGAAACTGATATCCATTATCTTTTGCATCCTCTACATCATCTAGAAACTCATTCAACAGGTAGCCTACCTAGTTAAATGGTATCCCCTCCTTAGCATTAGAATCTAGGGAGATCATAGCAGTCGACACTTCTTTCAGTCTGCATCTTCTTAACACTCTTCCTGCGAGAAATTGCACTGTGAACCTTGGGGAAATATCTTGAATTTGGTCTTCCTGATAGCCCCGAGTTCCTTTAACTAGTCTGAACTCGCTCTTCATCTGCTTTGTGAGTTCTTTATCTTTGTTCTTACCCACGAATTCCATTGCAGGGTTAGTACCTCGTTTGCTCAGATGGGTGATCATGTAGATCAGATCAATATTTATATCTATATTTCGGTCTAGCCACAAGTATCCTTGGTGCATGCATGACAACAACACATGCACGACGACTATTATCTCTGGACTTCGCCCGAAGTGCGTAATTCTTAAAAGGTTCAACAGTCCTGAAGACTGTAATGGTGCAATCTAGTCCCGTGCTTGTATAGTTGTCTTCTTACTGCCTTCATCAAAATTTCGGCACATATATTCATCTGGCTGGAACTATAGATACCTGTTCGAATCCAATAGGTTTTAATCTACGAACTTCACATCTGGGATCTTTCCCAGCAAGTTATCCTTTTCCTGAACATGGCTTGACATCCGTAGCATGGGAATATCATATGGTGGATTCCTCTTTAATACTACCACTGGTACATCATCCTTCTGTGGCAGAATGTATTCAGGTATTTAGGTATCAACTGTGTGCTTATTTACTATTTAAAGCCATAACCCAAACTGAGACATGCCCAAAAAAATCTCTAACTTAACATTAAATGCTATGACCATTTTCCAAATCTAGCTTAGATCCTGGTCCTTTCCTTTCATTAAATGTGTCTTCAACGGACAAGTATGCCTTCATGTGGAAAAATACGGTTTCCTAAAAGTACTGTGTAATGGCTAGTTTCTGAACAAAACTATAACGACTAGTTTTCTCTAGCTTCGCCGAAGGTTAGTTGAGTGGTGAAGCTTACTTCGTGTTCCCCTTCGCTTGATGTAACTTTGTAACACTACCCCCTTCTTTTCTTCACAAATCTACTTGCTATGTGAGCTTCACATTATGCCAAAACTGTTGTGTGTAGACTCTACTTGTTGTTTAGTGCCCAATTTCAACTACACTTGACACTTAAACAATATTGTGTTGTCTAATTTCTAGTTGTAGGAGCAGGTCCATCCCTATAAGGATTTAACCTACTCCCATTGACAATTCCTTGTAAATTTTTCCGAAGTAATGTGGCTAACTGCACTGCGCCACCATTGGTAACATGTCTAACAGTGTATGGCCCTAACCAATGCATTCTAAATTTTCCATAAAATTTTAAAAAAAATCTATCATAGAGGAGAACAAGGTCTCCCACCTGGAATAACTTGTGTTTGATATGTCTATCATGCCATACCTTTTATCTATCTTTCTGCACTTGTTCATGAAATCCTGCAATGAAGCGGTCTTCCTCCAATCCAATCATCTGCAATAGTCTCTCATCCACCATTTCAGCTTAAGCCATGTTTGTGAATGATGCAATTGTCAAGCTTGGTACTATGTATTCCATGGGCATGACAACTTCCTGTCCATGTGCTAACCTAAAAGGTGTATGACCTATCAACATTTTACAAGTTGTTCTATATGCCCATAATATTGCTGGTATTTTGAGATCCCAATCATCCCTATTTGTATTACATACCTTGGTCAATGCATTCTCCAATACTTTATTAAAGGCATCCACAGTTCCATTACCTTGTGGATGATATGTGTACTCTTCTAATGATATATCTAGAATTCTTATCTCAAGGCTTCAATACTTATGTTCAAGAAGTGGGTTCCATGATCACTCATTAGAATTTTTGGACATCCAAATATTGTCAAGATGTTCTCAAAGATGAATTGGGTTGTTGTAGTTGTGCTATAGTCCTTTACGGGTTTTGCTTCTTCCCATACAATTAGATAATATGTAGTTTTAATGATATATCTCGAGCTAGTTCTCTTCCCTGGTGGGGTAATAGGTCCCACAAATTCAATAGCCCATTTATCAAATGATTGTAAAGTCAACTGTGGCATTAATGGAATCTCATCTCTATGAGATGGCTTTCCTGTTCTCTAGAATACATCACAACTCCCACAATGTTCCTTTGAATCTTTATGTATAGTAGGACACCATAGTCTTGTTCTCAAAATATTCTGCGCAGTAGATTTACATGCATAGTGTCCTCCAAATACTCCTGAATGTGTTTTAGTGACTATGATAGATCTCTAATGCTCTAGTACACATCTACACAACATTTCATCTAGTCCCAATTTATATAATTGTCCTGCAATCAAGGTAAAATCAATTGATCTTACCAATAACTATTTCTTGTGCTGGGTAGTGAATTCTATAGGTGCTAGCCCTATAGTTAGAATTCTACAATGTCTTTGAAATAGCCATCTTCTATGTGAATAGAAAACAACTGTGCATATGGTATATTATCCTCCAAATTACAAGGTTCCTCTCCTGAATCAATCCTTAAGAGATGGTAAGGTCCTGCATTCAATCTTCTTGGATTCAATATGATATCAAAATCATATTCCTAAAAAAGTAGAAGCCATCTGCATATTCATCCCCCTAACACTAGTTTGTTGACCAAGTATTTTAAATTTGAGTGGTTAGTAAACATGCAAAAGTGCGAACCTAGCAAATAATGGCTGAATTTCTGTAATGGGTAGAACATGTCTAATCCTTCTCTCTCTATTGTGGTATAATTATTTTCTGCAAAGATAACTTTCTACTAGAAAATGCAATTGGATGGTCTATTCCTCCATCACCAGGTTGTGCTAATACTATGCCAAGTGCTTTAGATGAAGCATCTACATGTACATGAAATGGCTTATTCCCATCAGGAAAGACTAGAATAGGTGCTGTGACCATTTTCTCTTTCAGTGTATCCAATCCTCTTTGGCAATCTTCAATCCACTTGTACTTCGTTTCTTTTTTTAATAGTTTCTCCATAGGCGTAGTTATTCGCGTGTATCCCTTAATGAATTTTTTGTAATATCATGTGTGTCGCAATGTAGTGCGTAACTTCTTAATTGAATTAGGTGGTGGGAGATTTACTATGACAGATATCTTCATTGGAGAAACCATCAATCCTTGTTTTCATACTATGTGTCCTAACAATATGCCATAAGGAACACAAAAGACACACTTTTTAAGTTCAAATAAATCTGATATTGTCTACACTTTTCTAACATCATTCTTAAGTTCGCATGATGGTCCTTCAAAAGGCCAAATACAGTCCAGTCGTCAAAGTAAACTTCCAGGAATTTATGAATATAATCCTTAAATACAACTACAACCACTCTTGAAAAGATAGCAGGTGCGTTCTTCAATCCAAAAGGCATAACATTGTACTAAAATGATCTCCATTCAATAGAAAATGTAGTCTTGTGTCTATCTTCCACAAAAATTAGGATTTGATGGTAGCCAGAAAATCCACCAGTGAAAGAGTATTCCTCCTATCCACCTACATTACTTAGTACTTCATTTGTGAATGGAGTCGTAAATGGGTCACGCAAAGATGCATCATTCAGTTTTATGAGATCCACACAAATTCTTATTTCCCTTTAGCTTTATTGTCTTGAATCACCACGGGACTTATCCATTCTGACTCTTCTACTAGTTCAATGATCCCTACATCCATCATTTTATCAATTTCTACTTTCACTCTTTCTTTATATCTAGGGTTCAATTTGTAAGGTATTTGTTTGATAGTCTTCGCATCATGCTTGAGAGGTATTTATATAACTCCCAAGTCACCTAACATGCCTTTCATTTTAGAAAACTTGGTAGGAAACAAATCCTGATATTTGCACAGTAGGTTTCTGATCTGTCCCACTGTTTCTTCATCCCAATAATCCCCAATAGAGGCGAAATTTGGTTCTTCATCCGTGTTAATATTGATCGTTTTGGTCTTAATGGGGTTACTCATATCTGGAATTTCCAAATCAATTCCTTGTACATCTTGTTTTCCTTCATATTTTGGTATATTCACATCGCAAGGGTCTTCATTTTCATCTTCATCCAGTGTAAAATTATAACATTCAAGGGCATGTTCCAATTGTATCGCCCAATTTGGTTTATTATACACAGGAAACAACACATCATCAAATATATTCTTTTTAATGATCTACAGAGCCTCATTAATGCTTGGATAGTCATCCTCAAAACTGAAAGTTTTTTATCATTGTGTTCCAATATGTTTTACAATGTCGAAGCTATGTTTCTATATACCAATTCTTTGCGATTGGATCCAACGTGTGCACAAACATATGAACCCACTCTATTTTTGGTATATGTATCCATGCTTTCAAGCAAGATTCTATATGATCTCTGGGATTAGTTTGTCCATTGCACTTTGCTTGTACATTCTCAGTTTTTTCAGCAAATCTAACTTCCATTAAGTTCTTACATTCTTCCCATGTGCTTAATTTGTTCTTGTGCACATCCCACCATCTAGCAAGTGTAGCTTGCAATGCTATATCTAGAGATGATAACCTATGTTCATCTAAGACTGATTCTATATATTCATGATAGAATGCATGTACGCTACTCAAACCATCATAAACATGAATTGGTATTCCCTATGTTCCAATCCAGCGAAGTGACTTTGTCATCCTCACACATCGTCTAGCTGATACTTCATGCATTCTACTATGCCAATTCTCTAGTCCTGTGTCTGACTCCAATACGTAGGAACTGTCGCATATCCAGCTCAACATTGCATCTTCTGTGGGATTAATGTAATCTCCTTGGTTAACATTCATCTTGTAGATGTTATCTAGTTCTTGAGCTTTGTATTCCTTTCGTATTGGCTCAACATACCTCGGTCCTTGTGATGGATCCAAGGGTGCAATAACCCTGATATGTCTTCCTTCAAATATCATTTGTTTTTTATTCAAGTTGATAATTTCGACATTATCAATTTCTCAATCAATCCCTAGTAGTGCAGGATAAGGATTACTGACTTCTATGATCTCAATCACCTCGAAGTATTCTTTACTTTGCACTCCATCAATATCAATAAGAACACCTAATAGCCTCCCAAAAGGTATAACCTTATGCTGGTTAGCTGATATCAACTGTATAGGAGATCAATATAGCTTTGGTTTCCCCATCTTCTCCCATGTTTGTTTTGTCAGCATGTTCACCTCTGAACCTAGATCCAGTATGACTTGGTTCATTTCAAAATATCCAATCTGTGCGCTTAACCTCATTTCTCTTCCTGTTCATTTATGGTTCTTAATGTGGTGGACTTCTTTATGTGTGTCGTTTACTGTACTAAGTTGCTCGTAATAGCCCATTATATTATGTAGTTCCCCTAAGGCATGCGCATGCCTCAACATCTTCATGCAACTCTGTAGAAATTGTGTTATAGGGCTTGTCTACTCTGGCGAAACTCACGACCCATCATACAATTCTGGCATATGTAGTACATGTGTCTGATTACTTCGCAAAGGGATCCTTGTAGTCAAAGCTCCCAAGTTCTGAAATTCTTTCCTTGCTTCCATGAATACTTATTTTTCTCTGTTAGGGTCGAATATAGGTATATTTCCAACTGTTTTCCTTACCCAGTGTCCATCAGTAGGCTTTGGTCTGTTTATATGATTATTAGAAGTCGAAGCTTTGTTTGTCCTATCATCTCCTGTCAAAACTCCACTTCGTGTCACAACATGGATGTTGCGATCTTGATTCCTTTTCTCAGCTGAGATCGTCTGAATGTTTTGGTTCTATCCTTCTGGTCTTTTTTCTTGTATTTTTCCTAGAAAATTGGGACATGATTCAATGATATGGTCATAGGATTTACAATACTTGCAAGTAGCGCAAGGGTTTTGACAGTTTCTTTCCAAATGTCCAGGTTGACCACAATTATAAAATAAAATATGACCTCTACCTCATCCTTGTTTAATATTACGTCTTCTTCCTCTAAATCCACCACGTCCTCTAATGTACCCTGATTGTACTTTGCATTCTCATTGTTGTTTTGTATTTATGATTATTGGATAATCTACTCGAGCGGACGCGAGCAGGATCTCCCCAGCTCAATGTGAGTCTAGAACAAATAAAATAGACTACGAATGCATTTCCTAGATCTACTTAAGGATCGAGTACTAGATGTCTTACCTTTCACTTCGCTATCCTTTCTCCTGAATACTGCTCTGCATCTTACGGTCGTCATATCCAAGCTGCAAGACCTGTGAAGACAAGAAACAAGAGAAACAAGTAAAGGGCATCTATACAATAAGATATATAAGTGAACAATTAAGCAGATAAACTACTCAATATCATTACACACATGAACAATATTGGTGGAAAGCATTTGTATTACTATAAAAAATAGGGAAGTACATAGCAGAGATATAGAACTACAACCAAGGCTTAACACTGCAGCCCTTCTCCAACAAATCCATTTTCCATTTCCTCCTAAGGAATCTTGAGTCTCTCAAGGATGAGTAGAGATCTCTCAAGAGTGATTTCACCAGCATGTAGACACCATAGACTTCCTCCCTTGGAGAGGAGTAGAGCTTCTCTTATATAGGACTAAGTGGATAGGTTATGGATAGGATATGTTGAGATATGGTAGGAGAGAGATAGGGGATCCTCCCAAGGTATTAGGAATCAAGTACCAACTCCCCTAGAGGTCAGGGATAAGCCCCCAAGTCAGCAAGTTTCGAGAAGAACTTCGAAGAAGCTATTTTTTTCCATTAACTGACTTTGTCGCACCCTGTAGTGAAGCAAGCTATGACGTGGCATGTTGCATGAGTGCAACCTGCGACAACCTCTCAAAACTTGGTAAAACTGGGTACAAATCCTCCAAGGTTAATTACTCAGTCAAGACATTTTCAGGGGTGTATACACTAAATCTCATGATGGGTAGATTTTGGGTGTAACAAAATGCCCCCCAAAGCATGTAGTTGTTGAAGATAGACAAGTGAAGTGCTTTGATAGAAGAAATGGCAATAGACTTGTCGGACGAAGGACACTGTTGCAGTACAACTGACTCTGAATTGACAATCTCATATGGAGTACAACATGGCTGCCGACCAATACAATGCAGATCCATGGTAGTAATGACCGACTGAACACAATCATAGCTACTAGACACAAGTGTAGATCCATGATGAGATGATAACACAGCCACGACCAATACAAATGTGGATCCATGTGATATAACTCAATACAAACTCCATCGAAACCTGGGTAAAACATGACTCCCCAGGGTCTTCAAGCTGAACCCGCAATGATACAAATATATCCACGTGATTACAAATGTCTTGACGTCGAACATGGTAAAAACCACTTGATTACCGGTCATTGATGTAAACCGTTAACAAGTGCGAGGGAAATCACCATTGATGTCAATGATTCCCAGGGTATCACAGTACATATCATCAAGCGTGACTAGATGAGTTGAGGTCGAACGCAAGACAAAATCTTTCAATCAAGAGTCAATGATGTGAACTCATGTTGAAAGCAAGGTAGCCTGCCATTGAGGCATGTAGGGCCAAGGTACTTGACTGGTTTCTAGATTCAATCCTCGGATGATGAGTTGAAGTTGACAAGGATGAATCGGTCGAAGGAGGGCCATGATGAATCCCCCATCAATTGACACGAAACACGACAAAAATTTATAGAGTAGATCGGATGGTACAGTAACATGCAAGACTGACTCAGAGGATACCAACATGATGGCGGGTGTACTGACTACAGGTGATAAATGATAGACATATTCTTGAACATGGGCATGGCATGACTTGGCAGTATTATCATGACAAGTGTGACACAAATTCTTAAGGCAACTGATGATGTAAGCTTTCTTTGAATGATTCAAAGGAGTAACAAGACTCGGGAAATAAGTGGAACTCGAGGACAAATGGATGATCCAAGTGCTGTATGCAAATGCAGATGAGTGCCATGTTAAAGAACGACTACATACTGCCACTAATGAGGTGCGTAGCACAAAAGATTTCCTTTTTCCCCATCATGAATGATGAGTGCCTCATGTGTTTTGTCACGTCCCCTCCCATTCTACCAGCTAGATGGAGAGGATCATGAGGTTAAACCGGGCATCTAGCCCCATAAATTTTAAACCACTAAGCATTCACATAATACAACAGAGATATAAGGATGCATAATTATTTGTTTATACACAGCAGAGGAAATTTCAACTACTCATTCACCATACATTCAAGATATTCATCAATTAAGCAATTGAAAGATAGCACAAGAGAATACTTATCTTAAACCAAGTAGTTCCCGAGAAACTAGCTACGCTTCTGCAACGTTCCACCCAACCGTAGGCCAGTGTGCTCCTCAATCTCTTAGCACCACTGCCACCCCCGAGCTGGGCATGATCTCCAAAAGGAAAAGGGGAAAACAGGCTCTCACATAGCCAAAGGTATATCAAACTCAGCCAAGCCAATCAGCAATTGGATTTCTCAGGCTGTTAAGAGATGGGTGCATGCATCATCAAAAGCATAAGTGTTGGGCATGAGAAAAATGCCTATACGGTGAAGTTCCCAACAGTGGGTTTCTACCAGTTCCAGAAAAACGTGGGTAGACTCAAAACGAATTGGCCACTAGGAAAAATCGACTAGGCGAGCAACCCATTTCAGAAAAACGCCCCAAGGGCAAAACGACCTCTCCCTCAGTCCAAAATCGCATCCCTCCTTCCCCAGCTGCTCCAAAATACCAAAACGAGTTTCTGGGCATGGAAAAACGCAGGGTTATGGCCAAAAAACGTGAGGATAAACTTCAGGGAGCTCAAACTGCGTGAGAGGAAGAATGGCCATGGGTGAAGAATGGCTCTTGGGCCAAATTCGTGGGGGTTTTCTTGCCCAACAAGCAAAAACACGATTTCCCAAGTTGATGGCTTTCCCATGCACGAAAATTGACAGCCATACCTCTCCCATCCCAAGGCATTTATTGTCTCAACCAATTCTTGGAAGAATTAAATGATTGGGTGCATGAGACCAAATGGGTAGTTGAGAGTTCATGGGCTTTCTCATTGACACATGGATTAAAACAATTGGCTCAAGGGTTCGGTTATTTTCCCTCCCTCTTCCTTGTAAAGATTATGCCCCCATCTCTTTTGTTGCATTGCGTAGCTGGTTGTGGGTTTTTCATTAAAATTGCATATTTACATGGTGTCCGATTTTACATTGTGCACTGCTAGCACAAGAACCATATGCATCTATTCTAATTGCCGATACATAAAACGATAAGTCAGTGGCGGGGCCTTGGCCTTGAGCTCCTCGCCATGACTAAATGACAATATTTACATCATTTACAATATTAATGCAATAGGGTTAAGCTGGGGACATTACATTCCCCTACCCTTGGAATAACACCGTCCTCGGTGTTCCAGCACTTCGAAAATAAATACCCGCTTTACATATGTCCAAAATTCACAAAAACTTTGCAGATCTGCCCTGCATTCTGTTCTTTACCTTGAACTTTCAGGACCAAGTCCTTTGATCTTCACGAGCTGCTCCTGCTGATTCGGATCTTCTAGCTCACCCATAAGTCTGAAAACTTTATGGCCGCTACCCTCTTGAGGTTCTCTGGTTGGACAGTTGCGGAAGTAATGATTCCCCCCACATTTCCAACACTTCACGGGTTGCTTCATCTTTACCTGCTCAATTTCCTTTGAGTCTTCCCACCTGGAGCGTTTCTTAATCGGACGATTGGATGAATGCTTCTTCACTGATCCACTTTTCCTTCCCTTGCTGATTGCTTTCATAATACTTTTTACCTCTTTCTGCAGACGAATAGAGTCCTGCAAGACCTTGTGGTTCATCTTGTTCTGCTGCTTTTGCATCTTGAGCATCTCTTCAATATTTTCTTGGGTCTTGGAAATTGTTTGAAGAAGACTTCCAGCCAATTCTAATAGCCCTTGGTCTATCGCCATGGTCAATGGAACGATTGACCACACTTTGCTTACTAGCAACACTTGCCTGCACCGGCTGCAACCAATTGATTCAATTTCCACCTGTGAAATTCATCATTACAATTCTCGTTAGGCCAAGCATAACCCAAACATTAAAATCAGCCAATGGTTTTCCCCGGTTGACATGGATAGTCCATGCCTTACTCAAGAGACTTCCACACTTTTCATGCTCGCCTAACATACACATGAATTCCTTCATGTTCATCCATTCACAAGAAATTCATTAATTAGCATTCACAATTCACTTTAATCAAATAACACACTTTTACTTTCAGTCATGCATGCATTCAACAAATTTCTAACTCTATAAATGCATCAATAAAAGGAAAGAGAGAGAGTCGTAAGAGTTTCTCCTCTTAGTTTTGTTCCGTTCTGGAATCCCACACCACCACTGTGGTTTTCATGCTCCTGTCCTCTTTCACTTCACGTGAATGCTCGACTTGCCCTTCTTCGCTATGACACGTAGTGTCTATGGTCTATTCCAGACCTTTCAACCATGGAGTCCCTCCACTTGGTTGGTCTAACTCTTGGCTGCTAGGACTCACACAGTTCTACTAGCCCCATCTTTCATTACTGCTCATGCTGAGCTCTTCAAGGTGGTTACATGTCCACCTGCATTCTTAAGATGCTTCAAGGTTCTTGCTTCCAACAATACCTACGTTGGATGTCTTCACTTTATCCCACAAGATCCTTCTTTGCTTTCCAAGCATTGGATTTCCCGTGGATACCACAATGAATGTTGGGCCAGCACGCAGGATACTCCACAACCATTCGAACAGGCAATGCCAAGCCAGTATGTTGACTGGTTTTATCAATTGTTTAAGGGAATGTTTGGCCAGCACGCCGGCTGCTCCACAACATCGAATGGTTAATGTTCCCACCAACTATTCTCTGAATTTGCCAAGAATTTCATAGCGCCCAACCAGTTACTCTCTGGCTCTACCAAGAATTTATAGCTCTTTCAGGGTCCTTGTTTCCTGTAATGGCCAAGGTTCCCAACAAAGAAACAACAATGTATTAGTTTGGTTGCAATAAGATTCGTTCCTGAAATCTTCATTATTCCAACAAGAATTAAATGAAAATGAATACTTATCTGTATTTTGCGTTTCCTCGCTACTCCACAGGTTTCCTTCTCTGCTTTACAAGCCTTGGATCACCTGTGGGGTGGATGCTTGGCCAGCACACATGCTGCTCCACAACATCATCCGAATAGGCAATGCCAAGCCAGTGCGCCGACTGGGTTTATCAGGCATCCCAAAAATCAGTATGCTAAGCCAGTACGCCGACTGGGTTTGTCAAGCATTTCAAAACCAGTATGCTAAGCCAGTACGCCGACTGGGTTTATCAAGCATTTCAAAAATCAGTATGCTAAGCCAGTACGCCGACTGGGTTTATCAAGCATTTCAAAACTAGTATGCTAAGCCAGTACGTCGACTGGGTTTATCAAGCATTTCAAAAATCAGTATGCTAAGCCAGTACGCCGACTGGGTTTGTCAAGCATTTCAAAAATCAGTATGCTAAGCCAGTACGCCGACTGGGTTTATCAAGCATTTCAAAACCAGTATGCTAAGCCAGTACGCCGACTGGGTTTATCAAGCATTTCAAAAATCAGTATGCTAAGCCAGTACGCCGACTGGGTTTATCAAGCATACAATAACCATTTCCAAGCCAGTTCTCTAACTGGGTTTGTCAGGAAATAACATCTTTTCACCAATACCTCCACAACATGCAAGTAACCAATGCCAAGCCAGTACACTGACTGGTTTGTCAGGCATTAATTTAACAACATGCCAAGCCAATACACCGACTGGGTTTATCAGGCATCCAACAACCTTTCACCACAACTCCCAAATAACCAATGCCAAGCCAGTACGCCGACTGGGTTTATCAGGCATACAACCACCATTGCCAAGCCAGTACATCGACTGGGTTTATCAGGCAATATGAACAGCATAATATGATTACGTGGCTCCTTCTCTTGTGCAACCAGTGGTTCCCTCCAGGAACTCCATAGGTGACTCACTTGACTGCAGGCTAGCATGGCCCCACAATACCCACTCACACTACACAAGGATGATACCCCTTTTCTGCAACACAGCTCCCTGGGCCTATCCATCCCTTCTAGTGTCCTTTAGTGTGAGCGTAGAAAGGTTACCACTGCCCATACAGTCCTCTTGAGCACCCTTCTTCACTTTGCCTCTTTCGTGCAACACCAAGTTGCATTTGTGTAAGCTGTTAGCACAAGAAGGATAAGCAGGCTCATCAGTATTGTTGCCCAAAAACTGTAATCATATTTCATATCATTCACTATCAAGTATTGAAACACCAGGAATGCGTCCATTCCCTTAGGATGTAGTCAATATTGAAAACCCTATCATGACCCAGCACTAGAAAAGGTGTGCACCCCCTCTCCGATGTGCGCCATGTAGGCCCTAATCATACTCAAGCAGTCTGCAATGATATAAATAAGATGGAGCATGCTCTGCATATTAAATCTAATAACCAGACACGTATATTCTTAGTTAGGGTTACGGAATACTCATTCGCTTCACAGATGTATATTTTCTGCATTTGTGAAGAATGGGGCTCCCTTCTCTGAGTCAACAGTCCTTCGGTTTGCCACCCCAATCTTTTCACGTGCCATAACCCACACATGCCTTCTTGGCATAATTTACTGTCTCACTCACATGCTTTACCAACATGCAGTTTGTCTGAGACATTATCAACATTTACAATGGCGTTTCACCCGAAACCCATTTCCAAAGCATGGGATCCTTCCCATCTAGTTTGGCTTCTGCAGGCCATCACACATGATCTTCTTGCAATGTGTCATCCTGTCACACTTTATCACATAGCCAAACAGTCAACAACATTTAGCAATAAGCTTCAAATATGATTGTTCCATAACCAATCAATAGCATTAATAATTAAATTCAATATGAATTTACAATTCTGTCTACTACAGAAATTGGTTTTCTTATCCATGAGGTTATCCTCATATTGTTTGGCTCCTGTAAGTGACACCACTCTGCCCGTTATGGTCTTATGCCCGCTGCCATACAGGAGCATCCACATACAGCATGTCCTCCTTCTCATAACCTTTGGCTTTTGTACATGGTAGATCCCGGTCTTTACTATGGGCTTACCCTCATTGCCATACGCAAGACTTTTCCACCTGAAACTGAAACTTCAATCAGCCAAACACGTTGTGAGTATCTACGCACATAATCATTCATTTCCATAACAGTCACTAAAGTGATCTTGGAATTATAATACTTAATAATTCAAACACCTTCAGCTGTTGAATATTTGAAATGCAATGAAATATATATACGTTTCTATGCATCATCCCTATGCATTCATACCATGCATCACAAGATTTATAAAATCTCTTAATGCACATCTACTCAATGCTACCTTGCATTGTTTCATGAGTACTATGCATTCAAGCATATTATGATCGAAACATGACTATCTCATATAACTTGCATTATCATAATCAGGACCACCAGTCCTCACTTGCTTTGGTTATTAAGTACATAACCAACATACACATGGCATGATATAAATTCATATGAATGCATTGAGATTTCTAAATAGTCATAGGGTGTAAGGATCATTTCCTTCACTTACCCACACCTCACCAAGCTTGATAGGTTAACAGTCCCAATCGGTAACCAATATCACATGCAAACTACCTCAACATAGCTCAAACATAGTTGAAGAGATCTTACCAAATCCCTTTTCAACATTCATGCAATTGGGCATTGATAATCATTACCTACATGGTTACCATTAACATCGCCTGATGTTACCTGATCAGTTGGCCTCTTACCTAGGCTGTTCAGTCCTTTTTCCAACTTTTGATCATAGATTTGTTGCACCATCCTTTCTGCATAAGGTCGTTGGCTTCATGCAATAACATCCCCAGCACATTTAGCCATGCTCTTTGTTATCTTTGGTCCTACAACCAATACCAACATCAATAGTGATCATCATTCACAATATCCTCCATTAATGGTTCATTGCATATGCAGACTTCATTATTCTACCAATATGCAATATCCCATTTAGGCACAAGCATTTCCATATGCACTATGCAATGTTTGTTAAGATGCCATCTAGTACATATACATCTATGTAATCTCTTACATTTTTAACATTTTTATGCCATATGACGATTTCATAATTGTAAGTATGATAACAAACAGGGGTTTAAGGAATTCTTCCCTTTTTGATCCCTCCTCGTAACATGGAATTCCTTTCCATATCATGCAATTGTAGAAACTGTCCATATTGACAACAAAATTTGTTTGTCAAAACAGCCGCGGGCACTCTTCTGCACTAAATATCTATGATACATGTAGATCTCATTCAAACTCGGGTCATGTATCATTGTTCCCTGTTGGACAAGCTTTCCAATGCCTGTCTTCATGCTCCATTCCGACATCAGGTGCGGAAACTGCATCTCTTCAAAAATGACAACTTTCATTCCAATTCTGCACATTTTACACGGTTGCATTTTGGTCCAGAATGCCAACTTTAGCCACCAGTGGGAGGAAATCCATGAAGAATCACATAAAATTTTATATCGGGCGAAGTTAGTCCATATAACTAGGAACACTCAGCAATTCACGGATCTCAATTCCGATGCACCATTCATCTTCTATGAATTTCTGGGTTTTACTACTTCTCACTTTTCACATTTTTCCAAAATTCCAAATTTTGGGCCAAAAATGGCTATCTCCCAAACGGTGCATTTCTGGAAAATCTTCGTCTAACGGAAACTGTCCATCTTAATGAGAATATGAAATGTCTAGTTCAGGAAAAATTTTGATTCCCACATCAGGGGTCACTTTTACTACCCACAAGCTTTTCAAAATCCCGAAAAAGTGGCCCGGAACAGTGCTTTTTGGCCTTCTTGATCACCCCGACTCCACATCCTTTGGAGTTTGGCTCCAAGATTCTGAACTTAACATTGTTCCTGCTTCATGACCGTGCCTGATCAATTTCAGCTCAAACTGACCTTCCGTCAAGCCTCGGCACTCCGTCCTTCAAAAGTCACTATTATCCATTTTCTGTCAAATCGGAGTGTAATGGGCCCGGGGTCTTCACTGTTTCTTTCATGGCCTCCGTCAATGGCCTCCGAGCCCCACAGGAATCATCCCATTCCGAGCCCCGACGCTTCCCCTGTTTTTTTTTTTTTTCGCTGCCTGCCTGCCGCCACCGCGGGGCGGTTCACTGAATGCTCCCGAAATTGCGGCCCGGTTGGCTATATCCTTCCGCAGTTGCGGGCCGGTTGGCTGTATCCTTCCGCAGTTGCGGAACGGTTGGTTGAATGCTTCCGCAGTTGCAGAACGGCTCGGTGAAGTCTTCCGCAATTGCGGAACGATTCGCCGAAGTCTTCCGCGATTTCGGAAGAGATTTCCTTCCGAAATTTCCTTTCGACGCCGGGCACTTAGAAATTTTTCTGCTTTTCGAAGCATTTCACCGAATTTTTCCGCGTTGCGGGACAACTCACTGTATCCTTCCGCAATTTCGGAGCCGTTCGCGGAATCCTTCCGCAGTTTCGGAAGACTTTCCTGAATTCTTTCCGAAACAAACCCTAAACAAAAATTTTGAAAACACTTAGAAAATTTTTCCGTCTTTTTCGGAGGAATTCGCCGAATTTTTCCGCGTTGCAGGGCGACTCGCGGAATCCTTCCGCAATTTCAGAAGAGAATTCCTTCCGCAAATTTCGGAAGAGAATTCCCTCCGCAAATTTCGGAAGAGAAGTCCTTCCGAAAACTTCCCTTCGCAATTTCAGAAAAACTCGCGGAATGCTTCCGAAAGTTCGGAAAGATTCGCCGAATGCTTCCGCAGTTGCGGAAGACATTCGGGAATTCTTTCCGAAACAGTCTTTAAACAAAAACTTTTTCAAACAGACTCTAAGCAAATTTTTCAAACACTTAGGAAAATTGAAATCTTTCTTTCTGTCAGAGATGGCTGTTATTGGATTTGGCCCATAGAGGCCCAATGCTGCAACCAGCAGCTCTGATACCATTCTGTCACGTCCCCTCCCATTCTACCAGCTAGATGGAGAGGATCGTGAGGTTAAACCGGGCATCTAGCCCCATAAATTTTAAACCACTAAGAATTCACATAATACAACAGAGATATAAGGATGCATAATTATTTGTTTATACACAGCAGAGGAAATTTCAACTACTCATTCACCATACATTCAAGATATTCATCAATTAAGCAATTGAAAGATAGCACAAGAGAATACTTATCTTAAATCAAGTAGTTCCCGAGCAACCAGCTACGCTTCTGCAACGTTCCACCCAACCGTAGGCCAGTGTGCTCCTCAATCTCTCAGCACCACTGCCACCCTCGAGCTGGGCATGATCTCCACAAGGAAAAGGGGAAAATAGGCTCTCACATAGCCAAAGGTATATCAAACTCAGCCAAGCCAATTAGAAATTGGATTTCTCAGGCTGTTAAGAGATGGGTGCATGCATCATCAAAAGCATAAGTGTTGGGCATGAGAAAAACGCCTATACGGTGAAGTTCCCAACAGTGGGTTTCTACCAGTTCCAGAAAAACGTGGGTAGACTCAAAACGAATTGGCCACTAGGAAAAATCGACTAGGCGAGCAACCCATTTCAAAAAAATGCCCCAAGGGCAAAACGACCTCTCCCTCAGTCCAAAATCGCATCCCTCCTTCCCCAGCTGCTCCAAAATACCAAAACGAGTTTCTGGGCATGGAAAAACGCAGGGTTATGGCCAAAAAACGTGAGGATAAACTTCAGGGAGCTCAAACTGCGTGAGAGGAAGAATGGCCATGGGTGAAGAATGGCTCTTGGGCCAAATTCGTGGGGGTTTTCTTGCCCAACAAGCAAAAACACGATTTCCCAAGTTGATGGCTTGCTCATGCACGAAAATTGACAGCCATACCTCTCCCATCCCAAGGCATTTATTGTCTCAACCAATTCTTGGAAGAATTAAATGATTGGGTGCATGAGACCAAATGGGTAGTTGAGAGTTCATGGGCTTTCTCATTGACACATGGATTAAAACCATTGGCTCAAGGGTTCGGTTATTTTCCCTCCCTCTTCCTTGTAAAGATCATGCCCCCATCTCTTTTGTTGCATTGCGTAGCTGGTTGTGGGTTTTTCATTAAAATTGCATATTTACATGGTGTCCGATTTTACATTGTGCACTGCTAGCACAAGAACCATATGCATCTATTCTAATTGTCGATACATAAAACGATAAGTCAATGGCGGGGCCTTGGCCTTGAGCTCCTCGCCATGACTAAATGACAATATTTACATCATTTACAATATTAATGCAATAGGGTTAAGCTGGGGACGTTACATGTTTTTTATGAGCTTGATGAGGGTAATCAGATGCTCAGTATAGCTCATCTCATAGATGAGTCCAATCCCAAATATTTTGTGAACCTAGGATAGGAGGGGTTCGTCCCATGGAGGGCCCTTCAATGTAAGAGTTTAACGAGTCCATAGAAGGTAAACTCAAACATCATTTCATGTTTAGAGAGTTTGAAAAGATATAAAGAAGACTTCAACGGTCCTTTTTCGTAAAGTTATCCTCATTGCCCGAAAAAGGGTAAAACAACACGGGAGAGGACTCTTCCAGTCATGATCGGCTGGAGTATACCTTTTTCGTAACTAGTGCCCCCTGGTCTGAAAAAGGGGTAAACTATCACCAGGAAGACAACCATTTAAATTCTTTTACAAGCGTGAACGCAACAAGTTCGCTTGGCAATCTTTTCGTATTTTGAGAGCCTGAAAAAGAGCTTAACGGTAGACTTTGGGGGGGTTCCTTTTCCATAGGGGTTTAACAAGCCCGAAAAAGTGATAAATCATAACTCGGTAACGTATTCTCATAGTTTCAAGAGCACGAGAAAGAACAAAAAGTAAGCTCATTAATTGCAATATATGAAAAAATGGGTAAATGACAAAAACTCACAAGGGGTGTTCATACCTGAAATGTCCGTTCCAAAATGAAAATGACATTGAAAGACACTTCACTACTCCTGCACACTCGGAAACTAGGTCAAATAGTCAACTGAACGTTCAAATATGATAAAACTGATCCAAACTATAGCAAATAGCATAATGACATCAAATATTTGAAAAAGGAATATTCCATTTGTTCTATAAATAGAAATAAAAACCAAATATAGTCACCATTGTTCTATTTGTAAAATTTGGGAGGAATAGTGCCATTTGCTGCCAGATTTTCATTTGTCGATTCCGGGAGCTACGATCAGCCGTTGCACCTGCCGTAAGGAACAGGTAACCCTAAAATTCAGCCAACAAAATCATAGTGGTTTACAATTTTGATTTTCAGTCATTTTTTTGGGTATTGAGTTTATTTGGGAAAGGCCATTACACCCTCGGCTTGTCGCAATTGGCCTTTTCGGGAACTGCGACGAGATCGTGTCGTCGCAAATGGAATATACATGGACTGCGACGATGTCGCCTTGTTTGCAAAAATGGGGTGCGATGACGGCGACATCCATCCCCAAACTCAAACAAAACTCAAAAGAGGGACTTTCAGTGGGTGAAGCAAGTCCTAACATTGTTAAAAACTCCTTGTTGACAGGTTCCAAGCATCCAGAATGGTTCTAGAATGGTGGGAAAGGGAACATGAATTGGATGATGAACAAGCTGCCAATGATCCAAATTGTGTGGGAGATTTGAGAAACTATGGGCTTCTCGAGTTCTTCTGCATTCAGGGGATGAGATCCCAGCTTCCACTACTGATCCACATGCTCCAATGTTGGGATGCGGCCCAGCAGTACTTCATGATTGGTGAGCATGAGATTCACATAGATGTGGAATACATCTATTTTATGATTGGTTTGTCCTGAAGGGGGGATAATGTGACACTCACTGGATCATGTGGGAGTGATCGAACCATGGATGATTTGATCCGACAGCATTGTGTTCCCAACACTCGTGTATCTAGTGAGAAGATTTGCATTAAAGATGTACGAGAGCACCCATTGCGGGCCATTTTATTTACCATTATGAGTATGGTGGGGAGTCAAGCTCCTCACCTAGCCACAAAAGCACATATGCTTTATGCGGAGTACTGTTTGTCCCCAAAGATCTTCAACTGGTGCGAGGGGGTCCTCACAAATGTATGAGCTCAGCTGACAAAATGTCGGCGAGGAGAGCCTAGGCAGTTCGGCTATGGTTCTATCGTGATCTCATTCTTGTTGGAACGGGTTCCCCTTTTGCATCCTCAGGTACCACTAGAGGATAGGGACCTCAGAGATCCACACATGGCCAGGTGGATCGATGTGATGGCTCGACATGGTGGAGGTCCTATCATCAGATTCCCTCCTGAGTTCTTCTCTTGGCCGGCAGGCCAGTTACTGATGGTGGAGGACTTTCCATATAGTGGTACTGACTTCACGGATGATCCAGACTTGCCACTGCCTGAGGGAGCAGCATGGGGAGACCTCGTTAAGAACAAAACAACCCTTGAGCTTTCTAATTTTTGTGCATTTATGATTTTTTTTTATATAGTGCTAACAGATGAGCAACATGTGTGTGCAGATGTGGGTCCTGTACGACCAGTGGGGACCTCTCTTCTAGCTAGGAGAGAGAGAGGAGAGGGAGTGATGGTAGATCCAGCTATGCATGATACCATCGTGGAGATGGACAGAATCTACACCAACCTGAGTGGGTTGACACTGGTTGTTTCTGAGCCAACAGTAGATGAGGTGCCACGGCCCATGCAGGTGCACATGGTTGGAGCGACTGCGCGCTTCAATGCACTGCTCTGCAAGGTTGCGAGAGCAGTGGACTATTTCCAGACTCAGCCGACTAGGGCTGTTATACCACCTAGGGTAGTACAGGCCAGGCGATAGGCCACATGTTTTCATTGTGTGTGTACTGAGAGCTTAGAGGCCTCAGGTTTTGTACTATTGAAAGTTGAGAAGCTTCAGATTTTGTAGAGACTTACTGAAATCTATTGGGATTCATATTTTTGTATCAGCACTACCTTTTTGTGATTATGTATATATACAGACAGTCTGGTGATTTATACATTATGTGTTTAAAAGATTAATGATGTGATCTTGTTTATATGTTTGCTTCTATACAGTGCATTATTTACATGTTGTGAATGCTTTTACATGTTATGAGTATCATGTGTGTGGGATGTACCAATTCAGAATGAAGTTGGCCATCAAGTCAGCAACTGTGTTTAACTCTTGTGGAATGTGTAGGTATTGAATGGTTTCAAATGACCTTTCCAAGAGACGAACCCGTCTAAAGAAACAGAGTAGGGTAGGATCACGGATAGCGTAAACCCGGTTAAGATGGGAAACCACTAGTTGAGAATCCATGTGAATGACAATGTGGTTCATACCTAAGGAAATTGCATCGGTTAAGGTTCCAACTACCGACAGATACTTTGTGGAATTATTGGTTGCGAATCCAAGGAAACTTCCTCCTGAGCTGATGAGCTCGCCTGTTGGGGAATACAGTACCCAGGCTGCCAAAGCAAGGTTACGAGTATGCCAGTTGGCACTGTCCACAAATCCATAGCATGTTTCCATCTGCACATGCAGACAGAACATGGTATGAGAAGCGAAAACAATATCTAAAGACACTCAGAAACAAGTGCATCACACCACACAAAAAACACACAAGCACGTCGTGTACAGTATATACAAGAAAATATATGCATGAGAGGGTCAGGAATAGTACCTCTTTAGGTAAAGCCCATTACGGGGTTCACCCAAAGATCTTTCGTCATAATCGTCAAGCTCGTAAGCTCTCTTTTCCAAAACACGTTTGAGGATATAAGGTCTGTGCCACATGGACTCGAACTTTCCTATGCCTAGTTTGTCATGCTTTTGGTCGTATGTGAGGACCAGGTCACCCTCGTTGAAGATATAGGGTTCAACTGACTTGTCCTAATGGGATTTGATGCGTTTCTTGTGTGCTTCATTAGAAAGAGCAGCATCTCGACAGGACTCGTCAAGTTTTGCTAAGTATAGGAAACATTCTTCCTCGGCAGTAGTGTTAGGAAGAAGTTCGACAATGAGTTGTAGAGACGGAATTTTGCACTCTATAGGCAGGAAAGCTTCCAATCCATACACCAATTGGAAAGGAGTGAAACCTGTGGCGGTTTTGATGGAGGTTCTGTAGGCCCATAATGCTGAAAAGAGCATATTATGCCAGTTGGACGTATGCGCACCTACCATCCGTTGGACCATAGTTTTCAAGACCTTGTTAATGGCCTCGACCTGTCCATTGGACTGCGGGTAGTAAGGTGTTGAGTTTTCATGTTGAAAACCCAATCTATTGCTTAGTTCATCAACCATATGGTTCTGAAAGTGAGAACTGTGATCAGTAACTATAGCCTGAGGTACTCTAAATCACACTATTATGTGATTGAACATGAAGAGTGCAGCGGTTTTGCCGTCGTTTTGGTATCTAGGCATTGCCTCGGCCCACTTTGTGAAGTAACCCATACCTACGATGATGTAACTATGCCCCCTGGCCAAGGTAGGCTTACAATGCATAAAATCGATGCCCCATTTTGCAAAGGGGCCCACGACAATAACTGGGTGTAACGGGGCAGGATGAGTGCGCTTATTTGTATGGAAGTGTTGGTATGGAAGACATCTTTTTATGGCCTCAATACAATCTTTGAAGATAGTAGGCCAATAATATCTTGCGTGAAAAATCTTCTGGGATGTAGCCATCCCAGAGAGGTGACCACCACACACCCCAGAGTGACAATCATTCAGAATGCGTTTAGCCTCATCGTGAGTTAGACAGCATTGAAGAATGGAATTGATGCCATGGAAGTACAAAGTATCACTGATGATCAGATAAAACTTTGCACGGTGACAAATTCGATGACGATCATCTTGAGAGAGTTGAGGGTTGAAGCGTTGGGTTTGAATATATAAAGAAATATATCCATAACACGGATCGGTCGTACTGATGAGAAACAGTGACTCATCTGGAAAGGAGTCATTGTGCTCAACTTCTACATTAGCACAGGGAAAGTCACAAATTAGCTCAGCAAACACCAAGGACTTTTTGGACTTGGATTTCTCGAAAATAAGATCGAATACTTGCAGTATCATGATCCAGTGTGAATACTTGCCCCCAAGCACCTGACGTGTCAGTACGTGGTACATGAGGCACTAATCATTCATGATGGGGAAAAAGGAAATCTTTTGTGTTACGTACCTTGTTAGTGGCATTATGTAGTCGTTCTTGAACATAAAACTCATCTGCATTTGCATACAACACTTGGATCATCCGTTTGTCCTCGAGTTCCACTTATTTTCTGAGTCTTGTTACTCCTTTGAATCATTCAAAGAAAGCTTCCATCATCAGTCGCCTTAAGAATTTGTGTCACACTCGTCATGTCAATAATGCCAAGTCATGCCATGCCCATGTTCAAGAATATGTCTATCATTTATTATCTGTAGTCAGTACACCCGCTATCATGTTGGTCTCCTCTGAGTCAGTCTTGCATGTTACTGTACCATCCAATCTACTCTATACATTTTTGTCGTGTTTCCTATCGATTGATGTGGAATTCATCATGGACCTCCTTTGATGGATTCATCGTTGTCGACTTCAACTCATCATCCGAGGATTGAATCTAGAAACCAATTAACTACCTTGGCCCTGCATGCCTCAATGGCAGGTTACCTCACTTTCAACATGAGTTTACATCATTGACTCTTGATTGAAAGATTTTGTCTTGTGTTCCTCTTCAAATCATTTATTCACGCTTGATGATATGTACTGTGATACCTTGGTAATCACTGACATCAATGGTGATCTCCCTCGCACTTGTTAATGGTTTACACCAATGGCTGGTAATCAAGTGGTTTCTAGCATGTTCGACGTCAAGACATTTGTAATCACATGGATAGATTCGTGTCATTGCGGGTTCATCTTGAAAACCCTGGGGAGTCAAGTTTTTCCCAGGTTTCGATGGAGTTTGTATTGATTTATATCACATGGATCCACATTTGTATTGGTCATGGCTATGTTATCATCTCATCATGGATCTACGCTTGTGTCTAGTAGCAATGATTGTGTTTAGTCGGTTATTACTACTATGGATCTTCATTGTATTGGTTGGCAGCCATGTTGTACTTCATATGAGATTGTCAGTTCAGAGTCAGTTGTACTGCAGTAGTGTCCTTCGTCCGACAAGTCTATTACCATTTCTTCCATCAAAGCACTTCACTTGTCTATCTTCAACAACTTCATGCTTTGGGAGGTATTTTGTTACACCCAAAATCTACCCATCATGATATTTAGTGTATACACCCCTGAAGATGTCTTAACTTAGTAATTAACCTGGAAGGATTTGTACCGAGTTGTACCAGGTTTTGAAAGGTCATTGTAGGTTGCACTCATGCAACATTCGACGTCGCATCTTGCTTTACTGCAGAGTGTGACGAAGTCAGTTAATGGGAAAAAATAGCTTCTTCAAGATTTTTCTCAAAACTTGCTGACTTGGGGGCTTATCCCTGACCTTTAGGGGAGTTGGTACTCGATTCCTAATACCTTGGGAAGATAACCTATCTCTCTCCTACCATATATCAACCTATCCTATCCATACCCTATCCACTTAGTCCTATATAAGAGAAGCTCTACTCCTCTCCAAGGGAGGAAGTTTATGGTGTCTACATGCTGGTGAAATCACTCTTGAGAGATCTCTACTCATCCTTGAGAGACTCAAGCTTCCTTAGGAGGAAATGGAAAATGGATTTTTTGGAGAAGGGCTACAACATTAAGCCTTGGTTGTAGTTCTATATCTCTGCTATGTACTTCCCTATTTTTATAGTAATACAAATGCTTTCCACCAATATTGTTCATGTGTGTAATGATATTGAGTAGTTTACCTGCTTAATTGTTTACTTAGATCTCTTATTGTATATATTCCCTTTTACTTGTTTCTCTTGTTTTTTGTCTTGACAGGTGTTGCAGCTTGGATCTAACGATCATGAGACGCGGAGTAGCATGAACCGTGATCGGTAACTATAGCCTGAGGTACTCCAAACCGTGCTATTACGTGATTGAACATGAAGAGTGCGGCGGTTTTGCCATCATTTTGGTATGTAGGCATTGCCTCGGCCCACTTTGTGACGTAATCCACAACTACGATGATGTAAATATGCCCCCCGGCCGAGGTAGGATTACAATGCATAAAATCGATGCCCCATTTTGCAAAGGGGCCCACAGCAATAACTGGGTGTAATGGGGCGGGATGGGTGCGCTTCTTCATATGGAAGTGTTGGCATGGAGGACATCTTTTTACTCCCTCAATACAATGTTTGAAAATAGTAGGCCAATAATATCCTGCGCGCAAAATCATCTGTGCTGTAGCCATCCCAGAGAGGTGACCACCACACGCTCCAGTGTGACAGTCATTTAGAACATGTTCAGCCTCATCGTGAGTTAGACAGTGTCGAACAATGGAATCGATGCCACGGTGGTACAAAGTATCACTGATGATTAGATAATACTTTGCATGGTGACAAATTTGACAACAGTCATCTCGAGAGAGTTGATGGTTGAAGCGTTGGGTTTGAAGATATAAAGAAATGTCTCCATACCACGGATCGGTCGTACTAATGAGAAACAATGACTCATCTGGAAAGGAGTCATTCTGCTCAACTTCTACATCAGCATGGGGAAAGTCACAAATTAGCTCAACAAACACCAAGGACTTTTTGGACTTTGCTTTCTCGAAAAGAAGATCGAATTCTTGTAGTATCACAATCCAGCGTGAATACTTGCCCCCAAGCACCTGACATGTCAGTATGTGGTACATGGGGTTCGAGTCTGCAATGATGGTGGTGGTGTGGAGCAGGATGTAGTGGCGGAACTTTTGGACGGTGATGACTGCTGTGAAAGTGAGTTTTTCGACATGTGAATATCTAGTTTCAGTGTCAATGAGACCCTTACTTGCATAGTATATTACATGTTCCTAGTCATTTTGATCCTCCTATACCAAAACCATGGAGATAATGGTAGCAGAAGCAATGATATATAAGATGTAATCTTGGAAATAATTCAGCGGTTTGATTATAGGGGCATGCGTGATGGCATGTTTGATGCTGTCGAAGGATTTTTGAGCTTGATCATCCGAAATGAATGGGATGTCCTTCTTAAGTAATCTCATGTACCCCTTAGCTTTTTTCATGAAATTGCAAACAAAACGTCTTAAATAAGTCACCTTCCCTTGGAGACTTTGAAGTTCCGTTATGGTGGTGGGAGGTTGACAATGGCCTCCACCTTTAAGGGATCAATGCGGATCCCATCCTTCGAGACGATAAATCCTAAGAGGTGTTCGGATTCAACGCAAAAGATACACTTGTGAGATTTCAGACAAATGTTTTACTGTCTGCATCTGAGGAAAATGGCCGTCAGATGATCCATGTGGAACTCACGCTGCTTTGAATGAGCAAGGAGATCATCCAGGTAAGGTTCCACAAAGTCCTTAATATCATGGAAGGCATACGACATGGCTCGCTGGAACGTGGTGCCAGCATTTTTAAGGCCAAACGGGAGTTTGCGATATGCAAACGTCCCCCAAGGACATATGAAAGTTGTCTTCTGTTGATCAGCTGGGTTGATCTCAATTTGGTTGTAACTAGAGAAGCCATCCATGAATGAAAAGATGACACTTCTAGCACAATTGTCGATAATCTGGTCAATGAATGGGGTCGGGTAATTGTCTTTTGGACAAGCCTTGTTAAGGTCCCGATAATCGACACAGACGCGAATGGTGCCCTTCTTTTTGTTCATAGGGATGATGTTTGAGACCCAATCCATCAACTGGATAGGATAAATGAAGCCATCCTTTAAGATCTTTTCAATTTTTGCCTTGATCGCTGTGGTCTTCTGGGGGTGTACCGGCAAATTTTGATGTACATGTTTGATGTCGGGATAGGTTTTTTATCTCGTGAGAAACAATCGCGGGGTCTATCCCAGGAATCTCCTCACGGGACCAAGCGAATACGTCTCAAAATCACTTGAATAAGGCTGTACCCAGAGCTATTTCTTTAGGGGAACACTTCTGGCCTATGCGAATGTGTTCCACTATACCAGGGTTTACCGAGATGTCTACCGGGCTGGTAGGCTCGATGTTGGTCCAGTTACCCTCAGTGTCTGAAAGACATGTAAGTATGGGGGACTAGGGGAATGGGTAGATATCTAGTGAAAAGATGGAGTGACTGTTGTTCTCTATGTACTCCAAAGGTGGAAGAAAAGAGGACCTATGATGAAGGTCATCCCACGGGCCATCATCAACATTCATAACTTCCGTGATGGACTCATCTGAATGAAAAGTCTGAAGTAAGAGGTCGGGTAGGGATGATGCCTGTGGTAGAGAACAAGATGGGAAGGCCATGGTTAGGTGGTCCTTCGGTGCTGATTGGATAGCCTCATAAATATGTTTAGCAGGCGAAAGAGGCATTGCATCTCCAATTAGGCGTGTTGTGGCTTCATCTGGTACAAGCCAGTATCAGTAGAGCAAGATGAAATCTCCGCGGAGATCATGTTCACCGAGGAAACATGATTAGGGGGGTCCAAAATGGAAAAAATGCCCATGAGGGATGAATATTTCAAGAGGCCAATCCCTATACTCTCATACTATTTTGACATTTGTCCAATGGAAAGAACATGGTCACTGATGAGTTCCCATTTCAGGTATTTGATAGTTTCTTTTCCCACCAAAAAACACAAGAGAGGTTTAAAATATACACTCATTAGTGGGAAAATGATTTACTTTAATTATTTAATGAAGTGTTTAAAATATTATTTCTGTTATGTTTTGAAAAGCATTTCCATGAGCTAATTGCATGTAAAATGAGGTTGAATGAGCAGGTGTAGGTGTACTCAAGGATAACACGTGAATCAAGGGAAGAACTGGAAGAACATCACCAAACTCAGCGCCTTTTTCCTGATCTATAGAGAACAAACTCCTCTTCAAAAGAGAATCGGCAGTTAGACAGTTTTTTTAGGATAAGCATTAGGATTTTATAAATATGGACCTCTCGGGTAGCGAGAGGCCCCTGCTGCTATTTCGAAGAATTATTGTTTAAGTTTCAGACTATCAAGACAGTCGTGTTACGGACTTGGTTTTTAAACGATGAAGTTTCTATTATAAATAAAAGCTTGATGTTATCTACAATTCAGCGTTTATAAGTTCTTTTCAATCCTGAGTATGGGTTGGAGAGGGCCCCTCCAACACGTAAGTCAGGAGATCTTGTAGTACAGGTATTTCTCATTATGTGTTGTGCATTGATTGAATTTCTATTTGCAGATGAGAGTATTCTAAATAGCGTCTAAATAACATGATTTAAATTCTATAGTGGTTGATCACTTCTGATTCCGCAGTTCATTACAATGCATTTCGTGGTATGATAATGTTGTGTCTGTATTCCTATAGCAGCATTCCGTTGAGGCATAATTAAACACCCATTTCTCTATGTACTCGCATTTATTTCTGAAGTAGCAATCTAGATCTTCAGCCTATGTATTCGTTTCATTATTAGAACTACTTATAGGGATTTATTCCTTCCAGTATTTATTGGTTACATGATTTGATTAAAGATTGCAGCATTAGATAATGGCATTCCGAATTTAGCTTTAGCCTTAGATTATGTTAGATCAGACTTTGAGTTTTATGCATTCAATTTCCAGTAAGATTAAAGGTCAAACTTTCATTTCTTTAGAATAGATCTGTTATAATTCCAAGCATTCAATTTCATAGTATAATTTTTATTTCTTTCAGCAAATTAATTCTTAAAATTAGATTGACTGTTTCTTGCATTCAAATTCTTATCCATAGATTTCTTGCTTTTAATATTTGATTTCTTAGCCTAGGAATTTCTCTCCCATAGATTAACAATCCTGTTTAAATTCATTTAATCTTTCTTAGGAATCTCTTTAAGAACATTGATACAAACACCTAACTTCGACAAAGACTATCCTAAAAGAGCACATATAGTGCCAGTGCCTTTAAAGTTTGTACGTCCCTTGGTTTGATAATTAAAGTAAAGCTCCTAGTCTAGCTACCCTCATTAGGCACCCATACTTAGAGCTCACCACTTTTTGGCACCGTTGCCGGGGAGGTGCTAAATCTTTTAGGAGACATCACCTAAAAACAACACTAAAAGAAAACAAAAATCACATAAAACTTAAACATAAAAAACAACACAACCAGAAAACAAAAAAGAAATCACATGAAACAAGAACACAATTTTTTTTCCAATGAATTCCTCGTCGGAAAAGGGATAGGTTTGGACACTTTCTGCATAGGCATCCCATGAGCAATAACGGTGACAATAATTCTTACCACTCTCTGTTTGGATCCCCAAACTCTGAAAACGAAACTGATTCCACATACGATCCAAACATAGACAACTTCTCTGCTAGTTCCAACTCAAACACCACTATGGCTGAGGAAGAAGAAGAACCCAGGGAGATTTTCACCTTTCCCATTAGCATACCTCTTGGAGATGCTAGAATGAAGAATATCAACCCTAACAATCTGCCAAACTTCCATGGATTGATTTCAGAAGATCCTAACACATTCCTATTTGAGTTTGAGGTAGTTTGTAGATCTTTCGATTATACTACAGATGCACAAAAGCTGAGGCCTTTTCCTTCCACACTGAAAGATTTATCACTTAGGTGGTTCATGAGTTTAGAAGGAAATAGTATTTTCAGTTGGGATCAAATGAAACAGGCATTCCTAGAAAATTATAGGGACTACTGCAAAGCAAAAGATACAAGGGATGAAATATTTAGGATGCAGCAGGGAGATTGTGAATCCTTAGAATATTATGCCCAATGATTCCAGCTTAGCTACAAACGAGCTAACCATTGTACCTTATACCCCTAATCGCTTAAAATGGTCCTTCTTAGGGGGGTTAAAGAGCACAATTTTGAGATCTTAAACCTCTTGGGAGATGGAGACATATTTTAGAAGACTTATGACCAAATACTATAGATCTTCAAGAACCATTCTAGGTATAGGAAAATCAAGAATGGGACAAGAGATACACATCTACCCACTGGACCCTCATCATCTTTAGGACCCAATCTTACAAAATTTGACTTGGGAAACCTGTTAGATGACATGAAGACCGACATCTTACAATCTCTGGCCATGCAACTTTATGCACTACAAATAAAAAAGAAGCAGGATGAAATTAACCAAGCCTTGGCAGTATTCTATCCTCGTTGTAGAAAAAAACATGAGAAGGGGCAGTGCACCTTAAACACCATAGAAGTATGTGGTCTCTGATAACAACCATTCCACTGATAAATTTCCCCTCTTACCCTCATGTAAGGCAGCTATTCAAGACCTAGCAGCTGAAGGAGCAATAGAACAGCTCTGTTTTATAAATCAGAGGAGGAATAATTTTGTTAGACCATATCAATAGAGCAATCAAGCCTACTATAATCAAGGACAACCAAATTGGAACTCTGCACCAAATCCATGGAAACCACAACCAAATCCAAACCAATGGCAATATAATCAACAAACATATCAACCATCCTATCAACAATCATATTACCCACCATCTTACCCCCAATACCCCCCACCTTTTCCTCCATCCACCACAAATTATGCAAATAAATATCCCCATCCATCAAATTGGAGGGCCCTGTTACAACAACCACTTATTATGACACCCCCACAGCCTCAGCCACCCCCCAGGCCTCCACCTATTCCAACCCAACCAATCCCAAATCCTAATAATAATAGGCCTCCACAACAGCAACAGACTTATAACGCTGATATCACACAATTCCCTATCTATGTCGTAGACACCATAGAAATAAACGAAACAAACTTACGATCGGGAAAAACATTGCAGAACACATCCCCGAACAATATCCAACAACCTAAAGCTCAAGAAAAAACATTAGAACCCTATGTTCAACATCCAGATGAACTAGACCCTCCTGAGGATGAAACCCAACCACTCCCACGCAACAGAAACCCTCCATTTCCAGAAAACTAGTACGAAGTACGAAAGAAGAGGAAGAGAATACAATTTTGAACTAATTCAAGCACTTAAACATCCAAATCCCGATTTTACAAGCCATAAGGGATGTGCCCATCCGCAACAAATTTATTAGGGAGAATTGCCTAAAGAAAACCAAGAGAAGGAAACGTGGCCCACCAACCATAAATGTAGTGGGACAATTAGCTTATTTAATGTTGGGTGTCATAATAAACCCTAAATATCTTGATCTAGGTAGTCCTATAGTAAACGTCACCATCAATAACAAGCAAATAGATAAAATCTTAATAGACTTGGGAGCTGCGATCAATGTCATGATTAAGGAAACCATGTTATACCTGGGACTCCAATCAATGGTCAGACCAACCACAACAGTACTCCAACTAGCAGACACATCCACTGTGCAACCCGAAGGGATGCTAGAAGATATTATGATCAATATTGAATCCTAGGAATACCTAGCTGATTTTATAATAATTTAAGTCAAAAGCAAACTTAGTGGCTATCCAATTTTACTAGGTAGACCTTGGTTAGCAACTGCGTATGCTTACATAGGTTGCTGATCAGGAAATATGACAATCACCAGTGGACATGCTAGAAAGAAAATCACAATCTACCCACTAGCAATGAAATCTTCAGAGTTAGAATATCAAAATTGGACTGATGATTACCAGAACACACCAAATCACAACCTCCGACCTATCCTAACAATTGATGTTGTAATATCACTAAAAGCAATAGACAAAGATGGCCATATAGATAGATTTATACAAAACGTATCTTCTATCATGTTATTCAAGAATTTTTTTCCACAGAAACAGGTGATAGTTCAAAACAAAGCATGGATGAATTATGGACAGAAGTAGTTGAAGAACAAATTGAAAAGGTAAAAATTGTGGAAATTTTTCCTGGAAAAACAGTCAACATAAATTCCAATTTGAAACCAGAGCAAGAAAAGAAATTGATGAAGATACTAGAAGAACAAAGTAAAGCATTTGCATGGACATATGTAGACATGAAAGGAATACATCCTGATATCTACAAACACTACATTTACATCAAAGAAGGTTCTACTCCTATCAGGAAACCACAAAGAAGGCTAAACCCTGCATTGAAAGACATAGTCAAAGTGTAACTACAAAAGTTATTAGATGCAGGGTTCATCTATCCAATATCTGATAGTGAGTGGGTCTCACCACTAGTTATAGTACCTAAAAAAGGAGGCAAATGGAGAATTCGTGTGGACTATAGAGAGTTGAATAAAGCAACCAAGAAAGATCACTTTCCTCTTCCATTCATAGATCAAGTGCTAGATACATTATCTAGAAACAAGTATTTTCATTCTTAGACGGTTTCAGTGGGTACAACAAAATTTTAATACACCCAGCTGATCAAGATAAGACGACCTTTACATGCCCATGGGGAAATTATGCCTATAGAGTCCTACTCTTTGGTTTATGTAATGCTCCAACAACATTTGAAAGAGCCATATTGAGTATTTTCTCCAATTTTATAAATGACAAAATGGAAGTCTTCATGGATGATTTCACACCCTATGGACAAAACTTTGAGCAGGCATTGAACGATCTTGAATTAGTATTGAAAAAATGTATTGAAATGAGTTTGTACCTAAGCAATGACAAATGCAGAATGTTAATGGAAGAAGGCATCGTTCTAGGACATCATATATTCCATATGGGGATAGAGGTTGATCAAGCAAAAGTATCAGTAATCAAAATGCTACCACCACTTATCAAACAAAGGGATGTAAGAAGTTTCCTTGGATAGACAGGGTACTATAGAAGGCTTATTGAAAATTATAGCAGAATTGCTGCCCCAATCTTTGCACTTCTCACAAAAGACAATGAGTTCATATGGACAAGCAATTGCATGACAGCATTCGAAAATCTTAAGGAGAAAACAATCATAGCACCAGTACTCCAAGGACAAAACTGGGAGATTCCATTTCACATCCACACAGATGCATCAGATAAAGCCATCGGATCTGTGCTTGGAAAAGAACGAGAGAAGAAACCCTTTTCCATATACTATATAAGCAAAAATTTGGCTGGGGCATAACTCAACTACAAAGTCACAGAGAAGGAATTTTTAGCAGTCATACATGCAATCAATAAATTCAGAAATTACATCACAGGATACCAAAGTTTTATCCACACTGACCACTCAACAATTAGATATCTTATGAACAAGCCTAATACTAGTGCAAGAATTATTAGATGGATGCTACTTCTACAAGAATTTGACATTACTATAATGATAAACTAGGCAAACATAATCTTGTAGCCGACTTTTTGTCAAGAGTAACACATGGAAAAGATAGTGAATTGGTTCAAGACAACTTCCCTGATGAGAACCTTTTTGCCATATCAACAAGAAGCCCATGGTTTGCTGACATAGAAAACTATTTAGTATCCGGGAAGTTTCCATAACATTACAGTTATAAAGAAAGGACAAAAGTAATAAGGCAAAGTTCCACATACACATGGATAGAGGGCATGCTTTTTAAATAGGGACTGGATCAAATACTTAGAAGGTGCATTAGGGAAGATGAAGTACATGACATAATGCATGCCACTCACAATGAACCCTTTGGTGGACACTATGCTGCAAAAAGGACAACCTACAAAATCTTGCAAACAGGGTATTATTGGCCAACACTCCACAAAGATGCTTATGAGTATGTGTCCCAGTGTGATGACTGTCAAAGAATGGGGAAGCCTACACAAAAAGAAGAAATGCCTCTTAATCCACAAATCTCCTTAGAAGCATTCCAGAAATGGGGATTTGATTTCGTTGGTCTAATCAACCCACCATCAAATCAAAAGAGATACATTCTAGTATGCACAGATTACCTTACAAAATGGACTGAGGTAGCAACACTAGCTACAACAAATGAAAGCAATGTAGCAAAATTTTTCACTGAGCAAATCTTCCACAGGTTTGGTGTTCCAAGGGAACTAGTTTCTGATCAAGGACAATAATTTACATCCAACTTAATATACGACCTACTAAAAAAGAATAAGGTTAAACATACACAGTCCTCTTCATATCACCCTCAAGGAAATGGTCAAACAGAAGTCACCAACAGAGAATTACAGAGGATTCTAACAAAGACATTCCAACTCCACAAAATAGATTGGGCTGATAGATTAAGTGAGGCAGTTTGGGCCTATAACACCACATGGAAGACAACAACAGGATTCACACCTTATGATTTAGTATATGGAAAGAAATTCATGCTACCAATTGAATTTGAAATACAAACACTAAAAATTGCAGCAGAGTTAAACATGGAACTATCAGAAATAGAACAAGAATGCAAGCTAAAATTGAATCAACTAGATGAGCACCGCCAACAAGCACTAGCCCACACTGAAATCATCTAGCAACAAAGAAAGAGGTGGCATGACAAGCACCTAAAAGATAAAAAGTTCAAGGAAGGTGATTGGGCACTACTCTATGATTCTAGGTTTCACACATTCAAAGGAAAATTAACAACCAGATGGCTAGGACCTTACATCATTGGGCACATCTATGAAAATGGAGCAGTCAAGATTATTACAATAGATGAACAACAGTTTCCCATGATAGTGAATGGACATTGACTCAAACTTTACAAGAAACCATAATCAAAAGAAGAGTTTACATAGGTACTCGACAAGCAACAACTGATGCTGATAGAAAATATGAAAAAGCATTGAAAAATGAATGAAAAAAAAAACAAAAAGAAAAATGAAAGAAAAGAAGAAAAAAAGAAAAAGAAAAAAGAAGAAAATTTGATAGAGAAAATAGCAGGCCAAATAATAGGGCCACATATATCACTATGAAGATCCAACATTACTATTGCAAGGAGAAATATCAAACACAATTCAAGTGAGCCTGAAAATTCTCAAACATTTTCAGCAATCAAGCGAGCCAGATATACATTCAAGAGAGCCAGCAAAATTATCTACCACTACAGGAAAATCCAAGCACACTCTTCAATCAACTCTACCATATGATCACAGGAGCCTGACCCTACTTCAAGTAATCCTACAATTGATTCAAGTGAGGCTGCCATTTATTCAAGCAAGCCAGACAGTCATCCAAAAGTAGCAACAAGCAATCAAATTCATGCAAAGCATCATCAAAGTCAAATCAGACATGGCATGAAAAAAAAGAAAATGCAAAACACACGTAACTACTGACACGCCAAAGATTACTATGGACTACACCAAATCTACTATAGCATCTAGCACACAACAAATCAACAATACTCTCAGGTACGCTAACAAAATATAGCAAGGTAATCTCTGAACACTTTCATTTTATTCTTAAGGTCAAATCATTATCCCCAAAACGGTTATATTTTAAGCTGAGGACAACTTTTCGATAAAGTCGGAGGGAAAGGTTCAGATTACAAAATCATGATTGGAAAGGTTTAGATTACAAAACCATGATTGTACATACCCATCATTTCGACAAATGATGAATCCGCATATAACCACCATACTTCACAATAATCACAAGTACAAGCATAAAGCAAAATAAAGAGCTTGATTATGAAAAGAAATGGATCAATCAACAAGTACAACGAAGAATAATAAGGATAAGTGTGGAAGGACATTTAAGTTAAGTTGCATGATCATCAAAGAAAAAGCCAGTTTTTGCAAAACAAAAGAAACCTCTCAGCACTTTCCAGAAGCAAGCCACCAGAAGTGAGTGTGTCGCGCAGCAAGTAATTCAGCCCCAAAGCCTATAGTCAATCCAGACGAGTGAGGTAAAAGACACATTCAAAGTTGGTTTTTGTCGATTGTAGAAGAGATTTTAAGATGATGAAAGGATTCAAGAAAAGTGAATTGGAGGAGCACAACGCCATCTACGAACATGCGAATATTAACAACCATCCGCAGTGCAGGCTGGATGCCCTTCATCCTAGGACTGAAAGGGTACAACATAGGGGTAGCTCTGGAGTTTGCAAAATTTTTTAAACATATCAAGGATGAGCAGTTCATCACCCGAGTGAAGGGTTTACGTATTAAGATTGATGAGGATGTAATTGCCAAATTCACTGGACTACAAAGAGGTTTTCATTGGAGCAGGGATGACAGGGAGGCGAACCGGGAAGCAAAAACAACATTCTTTGAGAAAGGAGAGGTCTATGATGAAGACAAACATGGAGTCAAAAGACTCTCCATGCCAGCACCATGGGAGGACGTGGCTGCAATCATTCAGAAGTACATCACATGCTCTGGTAGGTTAAGCTATGTCCCCATCTTTCATTTTTGTATTTTAGAGCTGTTAAGACATAGAACCCATCATCCACCAAACAACAACATTGGTATTCCGTATTACCTACTCCAATCTCTAGCAGAAATGAGCAAGAAGGTGGCTAAGGGTAAGGAGGATGCCTTGGCCCATCATGGGTTGATCAAGTTAATCGTCTGTGAGGAATTAAAGGCGCAGATACCAAAGTTTTCATGGGAAGAGTTCGTGTTGGTATTCGTCGAAGATGTCCAAAGGATGAAGGGGACGCCCGCAGCTTGCATACCACCAGGAGCAATGAACAAAAACACCTCTACATCAGGGGCGAAGAGGAAAATTGACCTGGACCATGTGGTCGAGACCCTGGTGAAAATCAAGCACTCAAGAGAGGACTCCCCCAAGGCAAACCCAGGGATTCGTGCCAGTAATCAAGAGCCTAAAAGAAGAAGTAAGAGATTTAACCAAGCATCCCGAATTCGAGTTACCAAGGAAAAGAGTAGGGAACCCAGTCCCATAGTTCAAATTATGTCGGATGGGGATGATGATTAGTGGGTAGATCAGAGGGATCCCACTACAGAAGAGGAGCAGGATGAACAGGAAGAACAAGAGGATGAAGAAGAACAGAATGAACCAAAAGAGCAAGTCAACCCCCAGGGGGACCCTCCTGAGCATAATGAAAACCCTGGGGTTGTCAATCAGCTGGCTGAGGCACAAGCATAATTAGAATAGCTCAGAAAGGAGCTAGTGGCATTGAAAATTGGATTAGGAAGCCAGATAACATCACCCCCATTCTCATCTGAGAAGACACAAATTCTAAGAATGCATCATGTAGGGGAGCTATGATTGGCAGAACAGAGAAATTCAACACTTCAAGAAAAGTTGGTTGAGGCACAAGGGGAACTAGCCAAGAGGGACCAGGAAATTGTTCGACTGAAGCATGTCTTGGATACTACCATAGAAATATACAGTAAAATATTGGAGAATAGGCCACCTTCAGCAATATATGCAGTTTACCTACAAGAGAAGTGGGGCAAATTCCAGTTCCAGAGGTTGGCACAGGGACTCCCAATAGAAATCAAAACAACTAGGCAATTTGTGGATGTATCTCTCAAATCCACAGAGTCAGAGAAGGACCAACTCAGTGAGCTTTTCATACACAATTTTGTAGCTCCTAGCTCGCCCAACTGGTCGCCAAACCCTTACATGGGAGATTTCCAGTTAAGGGCATTATGTTCTTAGATGAACAATGAGATCGAACGAGCTCAGGACTAACACATTTATGTGGCAGCAAAATGGCAGACCACATTATGGATCAGGGCAGAAGCATCTCACCCTGAAAGGATAATCTATGACCATAGAAATCTCACCATGGATGAGGAACTGATCCCAATTCTCCTTGAAAAAGAACAGGGGGCTATGGTTCACTTCGATCTTACTCTTCAGAGAACACATAAGGAGGTTCAAGAGTCTATTGGTGAAAGATGGCGTAGAGTGGAAAATGACCTAAAAATAAAAGAACTTCACTCTCCTGCCAGACTAGAAAATGCTCTCGTAAAAGCCAAGATCTACAGAGAGTCATTGACAAAGAATCAAATTAGGTGGATAGGGATGAGGCTAAACCCCCCATTCTTGCTCCCTCTGGTCATTAAGGAATAGGTGAATGAGGAAGAAGAAAGGGGGGCATGGGTCAAGGAATATCAAAGTATGGGCTACCACAGACAGGCAGGGACCCCCAAGGTGGTAGCATGGGACATCAGAGACGTCATCAAAGAGCAAAATATGTCACCCAAGGATGGGTGGATCCTTCAAGCATGGGGGAGATGATGAGTCCCCATTTCAGGTATCTGATAGTTTCTTTTCCCACCATAAAACACAAGAGAGGTTGAAAAGATACACTCGTTAGTGGGAAAATGATTTACCTTGATTATTTAATGAAGTGTTTAAAAGATTATTTCTGTTATGTTTTGGAAAGCGTTGCTATGAGATAATTTCATGTAAAATGAGGTTGAATGAGTAGGTGTAGGTGTACTCAAGGATAATGCGTGAATCAAGGGAAGAACTGGAAGAACATCACCAAAATCAATGCCTTTTTCTGGATCTATAGAGAATGAACTCCTGTTCAAAAGAGAATCAGCAGTTAGACATTTTTGTGAGGATAAGCATTAGGATTTTATAAATATAGACCTCTCGGGTAGCGAGAGGCCCCTGCTGCTATTTTGAAGAATTATTGTTTAAGTTTCAGACTATCAAGACAGTCGTGTTACAGACCTGGTTTTTAAACGATGAAGTTTCTATTATAAATAAAGGCTTGATGTTATCTATGATTCAGCGTTTATAAGTTCTCTTCAGTCTTGAGTACGCGTTGGAGAGGGCCCCTCCAACACGTAAGTCAGGAGATCTTGCAGTACAGGTATTTCTCATTATGTGTTGTGCATTGATTGAATTTCTATTTGCAGATGAGAGTATTCTAAATAGCGTCTAAATAACACGATTTAAATTCTATAGTGGTTGATCACTTTTGATTCCGTAGTTCATTACAACGCATTCCATAGTATGATAATGCTGTGTCTGTAGTTCTGTAGCAGCATTCCGTTGAGGCATAATTAAACACCCATTTCTCTATGTACTCGCATTTATTTCTGAAGCAGCAATCTAGATCTTCAGCCTAAGTATTCGTTTCATTATTAGAGCTGCTTATAGGGATTGATTCCTTTCAGTATTTATTGGTTACATGATTTGATTAAAGATTGCAGCATTAGATAATGGCGTTCCGAATTTAGCTTTAGCCTTAGATTATGTTAGATTAGAATTTGAGTTTTATGCATTCAATTTCGAGTAAGATTAAAGGTCAAACTTTCATTTCTTTAGAATAGATCTGTTATAATTCCAAGCATTCAATTTCATAGTATAATTTTTATTGCTTTCAGCAAATTAATTCTTAACATTAGATTGACTGTTTCCTACATTCAAATTCTTATCCATAGATTTCTTGCTTTCAGTATTTGATTTCTTAGCATAGGAATTTATCTCCCATAGATTAACAATCCTATTTAAATTCATTTAATCTTTCTTAGGAAGCTCTTTAAGAAGATTGATACAAACACCTAACTTCGACAAAGACTATCCTAGAAGAGCACATATAGTGCCAGTGCCTTTAAAGTTTGTATGTCCCCTGGTTTGATAATTAAAGTAAAGCTCCTAGTCTAGCTGCCCTCATTAGGCACCCATACTTAGAGCTCACCAGTCACCAGGATGAGTAGTAGTATCCGGCGTGCAAAAATCTAATTGGTCAATGGTAACAATTCGTACTTAGTGGGGGAATTGCACCGTGTGGAAGACTGAAGAAGCTACCGCTTGCATGGCGTAAAACCAATTGTGATCAAGCAAGAGATTATAATATATTGGGGTGGAGACCACTTCCACACAGATGGTTACGGTCTTCCCACCTAGCTCGACTGCGAGAGCTTGTAAGAGCCCATGAGGTTGAAATCCACGCCCATCGAATGCTTTCAATGTGGTGGGAGAGTGATTCAATTTAGGAGAGCTGATGGCTCTCCAAAAGGTGATTGACATGAAAAATGTAGAGGCGCCTTCATACAGAAGGGTATGATGGACAATTTTTCCAGCGAGGTTTGTAGCTACTTGAAATGCGAGCTAATGAGAAAGCCTCGGCTTGAAATGGTCAAGTCGGAACATGATGGTATTCGAAGAATCAGGTTCAACCACACCGATCGCTGTGAGGAGATTTTTGCATTGATTGGGACAATTCTGCAAAAATTCCAACGTGGACATGGCGTAAGGGGCTTGTGCCAAGTCTTCTACGATATTGTAATTATGTGCTTCCCGAACATTAAGATTAAAAACAGCTTTTCTAATCGTGCCCTTGGGTGGTCGCAATATTGAATCGAAGGATGGCTTCTCAATGGTGAGAGAAGTTGATGGTACAGTGACATCAAGTAAGGAGTTGGAAGCTTTTTCAGTATTTCTCCCAACAGGTTCCTTCGAAGGGACCATGTCGTATGATCACGAGCGAGTGTTCAAATTGATCATCTCATTTCGCACCATGAGAACATGCGCAGTATTAGATGATTCCCCCTGGGCTGGGGGAGGTTGAGCAATCATCTGCTGGTTTTGAGCGGGAAACGGATCGTTGAGGACTACGGGAGTGGGTTTTCCCCTAAGAAACTTTTGGACTTTGTCTCTATGGGGACACTCCTTAGAGAGGTGATCGTCTCCACACAGTAAATGACGATATTTTAGCTTCCATTTATGTTTGGCGTCATCAAGAGTGCTATTTTGTTCCTGTTGGGAAGCAGATTTCTTAGGTTTTCCGTTGTTTTTCTTCTTACTTCCAGTCTTATGAGGTGAAGCCGATGAGACACAATTCACTTCTTCAGTAGTAGCAGGAGCAGATGACTTGGTGGTGCTGAGACCAGCCTGTGTTGGTAATGGGGACGAACTCTGGGGGTTCAAAGAACCAACAATTTGATGAGGATGCTGGGTGTGAAGGCATCCGATGATGCCATCGTCTTGGGGTCCCTTCAGTGGTTTTGCAGGATCGTTAACGTCACGTGGTACATTAGGAAGAATATCGAACAAAGTGCCAGATTGAGTGTAGACTAGGTCTAGTACATGGGCACTCGTAATGGCTTGTTCTTCGGTGATAGCACCTCGCATGGCAACATCTCTTGCTATGATAGGGATGAGTGACTTTGTAAACCACTCTGCTAGGAGTTGATCTGGAATGGGAGATTTGATGAGATGGCGTATCCTTTGCCACTGATGGATATGATCAGAAATATGAGTAGCAGTATTCTGACGGAGCGAGGTTAAAAGCTCGGTACCAGTTTCATACCATACAGGCAGCTGGAAATGAGTCAAAAAGTTCATAGCAAGAGAGCCAAAATTAGGAAAAGAATGGGGTGGCAACTCAATGTACCGCTTGGCAGTCGAACCAGTGAGTCCTTTGAAACAATATGATGAATCGAGTTGTCCATTAAGGAATCAGATGAACATCATAAATGGTAAGTCATCACATGGTTTTTAGCATCTTCATCCAGCTTGCCATCAAATTTTAGGATATCAGACGGAAGTTTCACCGGAATAGGTGGCCAATTAGTTCCATGGTAAATGGGGTCGTTGGTTAAACGAGATAGGTCAGGTAGGTCCAAGGTAGCAAAAAAGGGCAGCTGTGAATTAGGTTATGCGTATTGATAATACGGACAAGGCGTGTAAGGATCAGTATGACCGTAAGGTGTACCAGGAGGAAACTGGATGTAGAGGGGTGTGCCGCCTGGACCGTAAGGGGGTACGCCACCATAAGGTGGCCCATTCCAATAAGGTGGGGGTCCACCTCCACCATCGGGAGTAGGTGTAGGTCCACTGCCACCACCGGGAGGAGGTGGGGGTCCATAACCATAATAAGGCGGCCCACCACCACCTCCTCCTGGAGGGGGTGGTGGACCACCTCCACCGCCAGAAGGATGCCCCCCCCCCCACCTCTGTTGTCAGAAGGATGAGGGTCTCCACCACCACAACCACAAACATAGTAATTAGGTCCTCCACCACCTCCGCCTGGAGGGGGTGGTGGACAACCTCCACCACTCGAAGGGAAATGTCCTCCTCCGCCATAATAGGGTGGTCCCCCACCACCTCTACCTGGAGGGGGTGGTGGACCATTCCTGCCACTACTGGAAGGGTGAGGGATATTGTTGGTAAAATGAGGTGGGCCTCCACCAAAGTTAGGTGGGGGCCCGCCGCCTCCAGTAGGAGGTGGGGGAGGATCGATCAGGGGTAGTGGTGCTTGAGGGATAGTTGGTTGGGGTTCGTGGTGCAACACAGGCTGTTTCCCCCATAGAGTGTACAGATTCCCGAGATAAGGTATCTCGTATGGTGCATTTCCAGGATTAGATTGGCCTAGCACAGGGTTAACAAAACCTGGATACGCTTGACTCCATGAGGGTAAGATTACATTGGATGGCCCCCCAACATGAGATAATTCCATGGTGGATGGTCTAGCGGGTTGGGGAGGTCCAATGGAAGGTCCGTTGGGGATTCCACCGCCTATGTTCTGGTTAGGAAACGGGGGTTGCCCCCCAGCCACAATAGGTTGTACACTATTCAAAGGTTGAACCAACGTAGGTTATTGACTATCTACCGTAGTAATAAAATTACCAATGGGATAATCCGTGGGAATGGAATATCCTCCCCTTGAATTTTGAGGTGGGGGAGGAACTGGTAAAGTAACTGTGGTAGTAACAGGTGTGTTGGATTGTTGTCCTTCCACCGGTTGGTTCACTTGAGGTGCAAGACTGGATTCTTGCAAGGGTTTACCAATCTCATTAATGGTCTCATGGTGGGAAGATTGTTCCGGTGATCCAGACGATATCGGATGAATTGAGGTATCTCTATACCCGGGTCTTTGCTCAAGACTTTGTCTTCGAAGTTCATTACCCTTCATACGTAACCAATCCAAGCGTTCTTGAATGGGAGCAAAGACTTTGGTGGGGTTGGGCCTGTAGGAGGGTCTAGAGAACTCTGGAGTGGTCCAGTTGGGTGGTGATGCGATGGCAAAATGAGCCACTGGGTGACCAGTAGAAGATGTCCAGTAAGCTACTGAAGGACCAACAACTGTTGTAGGGTCATCATGGGGTCGTTTTATCCATTCCAACGATCTAGGTTCTCCCGGGATGACTAGAAAAAGGTCTTGTGAAGCGGGGATTTGTGCTCCTTCATCCTGCGGGGGATGAGAGGCAGGTGAATCCAGAGGAGTTTGTGGAAACAAAAGTCCTCCAACATTCAGAGTGGGGTTTTCCACTTCAGTAACTACGACTGTGTTACACTGATCCATTCTTACCCTTGAAATAACCTCCAGATTAAGGGGATATTCAGGTGATATTCTTACATATGTCGACCTCTCAAAACTTGGTACAACTGGGTACAAATCCTCCCAGGTTAATTACTAAGTCAAGACATCTTCAGGGGTGTATACACTAAATCTCATGATGGGTAGATTTTGGGTGTAACAATTTATCCTTGGAATTTGTAGACATCATGCTTCTTTCTATCATGAGGTCGTATTCTCTATAGTTGGTGTCATCATGGCCAAATGACTTACATAATGTGCAGTACAGGTTCTTTGGTGTTTGTACATACTTCTGTAGTAGGTAACAGTCCTCTGGTCGATATCCTCTACATTGACATATCTCACACCATGGTCCTTGAGTTTGATTTAATGGGTATGTTTCCCCACTAGTGAGGCAATCTCTAAATACATGACAATGTCCCTTCGAATGTCCTTCTCCTTTACATTTAGTACACCAAACCTATTCTCTTATTTATTTTCCTTTTTATATATCTTGTATTTTTAATGTCAAGTTTTCTAGTTGTGTCTATATTTGTACCATACCTGCGCTAGGTTCTCCTACGGGTGAATCTTCGCTTCATCGCAATTTCCAATGCTTATGTTTATGAAGAAACCTTCAGTTGCATCAATGGTAATCTAATGTGGGGAAACAATGAAGCTATAAACCACTCTTGGTTTTTTTGTTGTGAAATGTCAAAGCTAACCTGATCCAACAGGGCTTTGAACTTCTGATCAAATTCCCACACAGTCTCATTAGGTTTTTGTTTTATTTCTTTCAACTTTGTTATGCATTGAGATTCTAATTTAGGCTTCCTAAATTCTCTAATCAACATGGTTTTGATGTCAGCTAGTGTTCTGTTTTGTCCAACAGAGTAATTCATGAAACATTTTAAAGCTCCATCTCTTAATGTAGTGATTAGTTGGGCTTGCTTTATATCATTGTCTTGTACTTGTTTAACGTTCCAGACAACATCACAGAGAAACCAACATTTCTTTGGATATTCTAGGCTAGTTCCTTTAAAAACATGTAACTTTATATCATCTGTCATTTTTCTTCTAGGAGGACTAGGGTTCTCAAGTAATACAATACTACTTGCGGAGTGAAATGGTGGAGGTATACCACCACTCGGATGATTCCTCGTATTTGTTCCTGCAGTATTACTATTACTAGTGTTTTGCGAACTAGTAATATTTCTTTCAAAATATATAGGTTTCTGCAATGTGATAGGATGATAGACAATATGTCTAGGTTCTGTTTACTATAATACTCATCCTAAGACAAGTTTCTATCACTCTCTAAATCAGTTTCTAGGAATGTGTGAGGTTTAACTTCGTGAGACCTCTTTCTAATGTTATTTTTATATATTTTTCCACTACGCAAAATGCCAATATCTTTGTCTGTATCACTATCTATTTTTTTTAATATTACAGAGTCAAACCCTAGGAATCTAATTGCATTCTTAATTCACCTTTTTCAGCTAATAGCATTTTAATGCATAAACCCAGGTTTTTCAAGTACTTACCTCTAAATCCCTTGAAAAAGTATTTTTCAGCTTCACTATAGGAAAAGTGTCCACAACAAACTCTGTAATGTATCCTTCCAACAAGTTATCCAGCCAAAATTCGACTGCTCTTGAAATTTGGTTACTAATCCCTTTAAGCCTTTGTATCATCTCTGGATTCCAAATTGTAGGTTCTCCACCTTGGAAATAATTTTTCTTTCCGCTACTCTAGATATCCACTCATATAAATTGTTAGAAAATTATGTGAATAAAAATTCATGCAACTCAATAAATATGTATCTCTGTGGCCATGTTCTGTAGTAAGTCGAGGATGTATGTTTTCTTTCTTCGCAAACTCACGTTCTATCTGACTCACCCAATTCTCTATTTCACTTTTCTCTGGATTCCACATCAACATGACATGTCACCAGAATATCAGTCCAATGTAAGAAACATAACCATTTGTTGGTCTGCTTCTTGTGACCTGGGTTCGGTGATTTTAGCACAGCAACAACAAAACCCCTTTTCACTGGCCCTTTCCACATCATCCTGCGAAGAGAATGAAGTCTCACCCAAAGCGAATATGGGGGGTTATATATGTGGTTAAAAACCTTGATAGGAACCCTCTCTAACATCGACAAAAAAATATGGTGAACAAATGACTTATCACTTCGCAGCTTCTGAATAGTATATAGAACTACATTGAATCTCTATTGTATTCACTAGTTAGCTATGCATTTATAATTCTAAGTGTTCCTCCATAACATTCATACATATGTATTCCATTTACTTAGTATTCAACTACCATTAACATATACATGAGAGAAAATACATAAACACACCATAAACCCACATACAAAGCACAGCATGAGCTCATATACATAGACACGTAGATTTACGTGGTTCACACCCCAGGTGGGAGCTACGTCCACAGGAACTGTTATTATATTGACTTGGAAGGGTAATAGTTACAATTTGCGTACTCAGCTGTAGAATCTTCTCTACAATCATATCTCTACACACTTAGCTATAGATTCTGTTCTCTCTCTTGATCATTTCTCTTCTATTACACTTAATCCAACTGATAACACTAAACCAAATCCAACCCTTCCTCATACAAAACTACCCTTATATATAGATGCGTTAGAAGGTCACATATTACAATAACTATGGCCCAACTCCATAGTACCCAAAACTTAAAATCTCACATGGTTCTCATGTGGACCACGCTAAGATTTAACTTCGATGTCCCTTTGGCGCCGCTTCCTCTGATTCTGACACTTTCTCTGTCAGCGCACTTGCCACTTCTATAGTGGCGTGTCCTTTACACCACTTTGATTCATAACTTCCTGCTCCTCTAGCAGTTAGGTCATTGCTCATCCCTTAATTGAGCCAACCACCTCTGGCTGTCCTTAGTACTTTTTATTTACTAAAAAAACAACTCCTTTCCTTTTGACCGTACTTCACTCCATACCCTCTGCCCAAGATTTGCGGAATCGCTTTTATCCCAAAAATGGCTAATGTCAGGCCTCGCCTAATGTACTTTTCCTTCATAACTTCCTCTTCTTGGGTCATGCCCAAAAGAAAGAGTGTCCAATCCTTCCCTCAGTGGTTCTTTTTTAAAAGTGGGAAAAGTAGACATCAACACTTTAAACACAATTTGCATACAAACTTTGCTTCAAACAGTTTTTTGGCAGGTGGAAATGTAATTAGAGAAAGAGCGGCCACTCTTTCCTCAAGTTTCTCTATTTTAGGGAGTTGAAAGTATATGCTGAGGAGAAAGAGCATCCGCTCCTTTATCTAAGCGCCCTTTTTAAGGGGTAGGGAAAGCACATATTGACACCCTAAGGAAAAATTTCATAGGATTTTTCTCTTAAACAATTTGCTTGAAGGTGGAAATTTTCTCAAAGAAAGAGTGACCACTCTTTCCTCAAGTTGTTCTATTTTGGGGTGCTGGAAGTAGATGTTGAGGAGAAAGAGTGTCTGTTCCTTCCTCCAAGTAATTTTTAGGAGTGGGGAAAGTATATATCGACACTCTAAACACAAATTTCATAGGAACATTGCTTCACACAATTTGTTGGCAAGTGGAAATATTCTCAGAGAAAAAGTTGCCGCTCTTTCTTCAAGTTGTTCTATTTGTTGGTTTTGAAAGAATATGGTGAGGAGAAAGAGCATTCGTTTTTTTATCTAGGCATTCTTTTTTATGGGTGGGGAAAGTAGATATTGGCACATTAAACATATCATGGTAAATTGATTCCTTCTCCTTCTAAAATCGATTCCTTCTTAAAAACAATAACATGGTAAATATACACGAGATTGTAGTTACTAGAAATCTGAACGTTTTCTTCATAGTGAGGAACGTTTTCTAATTTATCGTCTTATGGAGAATGATAGCATACAATAATTCTATTAAACTATAGAGCATTGACTTATTTGATAATATATACTGTGTTAAAATTTATTCTTTCTTTAAAATAAATATTATTTTTAATGTGCTCCTATTATTTTATATTTCATAAATCACTTCTGAAATGGATTTTGGTTCTCAACAATGTGTCATATTATTTTATATTTCAGAAATCGCTTTTGAAATGGATTTTGGTTCTCAACAATGTGTGGACCTCCTTTTGAATGAATTGAAAGTTTTTGAAGGAATCTCTTTTCCAGAAAGAAAAATATTGCATAATATCAACATTCATGATGGATGTATCATTGTAAACGTTACCAATACTTTAAATGCAGGTCTTCAATTGCCCTATCCATCAGAAGGTGTAGATACATTGTCGGAGGTAGTTGGTGGTTATATTCAATGACCTCCATCTGAGATAGTTAACCACATTGGATCTTCTCTTCATGAGAATGAGGTGAATGATATACCAAATTCTACTTGGACGAGTGTATAACATACCATAACAACTGAGAATAAATATTCTTTTATTATGAAAAAATTTAAGTTGTTACATAAGTGTTTAGAATGCAAGGATTGCATTTCCATACATTTTGCAATGAATGTGAGTGGGAATGATTTTTTTGGGGGAACGGTTTTGGGTGACTTCTGCTTTGAGATTCTGGTGGATGAAGTGGTGTTTTCTTGTATGCATGTTGTCTAGGGTTAAGCAGTGGATTTTTTTGTATAGCCTATTAAAAGAATCATAGATTTTAATATAGAAACATTGCTTTCTATTGAAAGCAATTTCAACAGTAATGAATATGAAACTACTTTGAAAGTATTAATACAAAATCACAATATCAAGTTTGTGGGAGAGAAAGTTAATTTGATACATCAATGTTCTTTAAAGCCACATTATGTTGCTCGGGAATAGTTTCAATTTTTTTTTAAGGAGACATTGTACAATTCAAACCACTAGATTGTAATGTCCCAAAAAAATAGCAATATTTAAAATTTTTCTACTAATGCAATAAAAGCTATTTTATAAATGGTGACCTGTAAATTAACTTCAGCACTGGATAAATTAAGATATGCATCAATACTTATTTTAGGGAGGTCGAAAACTTAAGTTTTCTTAAGCACTCATAGTCTCATTAACTAACAATATTATAAATCTACAGAAGCGATGTGTAGGGTAAGTTAATACAACTCTGTCTCAAGTGTGCACATGCTAGAGTAACTGTAAAAATACCTCCTACTTACTGTACCCGATTTCAAGTGTAATTTATAAATGTCAAAATGTTATCTTCAGGCGAGAAGGACCTTCGATGAAGAAAGTATGAGGCCCAAGAGGAAACATTGTTGTTTCTAAGGGAAGAATACCCTGGCAGAGCTGCCGAGAGGTAAGATGCAAGTGTTTGGGGTTTTTGACTTACTTAGCGAGTTTTGCTAATGTATTGTATCTTAACTCTGTTTTGAAAGTGTGTTTATGAAGACATCTACCTAGGATTCTACTTCATGCACCTAACAACTCTTTAAGCCTAAAGTTTGCAAGGGTTGAAGAAATGGTACCTTGAAATACTTGTTGGAACTTTTGAAATGCAAGTTTGAGCTTTGTAATACTTCATTGAAATTTGTAAAAATTGGTTGATTAATACCATGGAGAAAACGAATGGCTCCCTACTATAGACAACAGGGTTAACGTTGAACTAAATGGAGGTGGGTGGTAACATTAAATGCATATCTACGATATCACATGGCCAAGCTGCTAGCTATGCAAAGGGTTTTTCCCTTGGGTTTTACACCAATGAATTCGTCATTCTCGTGGTTCACTGGGGTTATGGTAGTGCTGGTTGGGGCATGAGAGCTCAGTGCTCTGACCTGAGCTACGCTTGTGGTCATCGCACTTGTTGGTTGCTTGTATGAAGACGTAGAGGGGAAAATGTAAGATACAGATAATAGTCCAAGGCTCAGAGTTGAAACCATTCACTAATTGATTCTTAACTTGTGCCTATCTCTACGTCTTGTTTTAACCTTGTCGTGATGATTTCGTGGCAGGTGGGATACGTTTCTACTGTGCATGGTTTTTTTTACCAGGCATCCTGCAACCTTGGCGTTTGGATGGTTTGGGAAATGGTAAGTACAACCTTCCCAAACCCTCATCTCTACCTCTCATATCTCTGGAGGGGGTATTGACTTGATAAAAGGGATTTCGTGTTTTCCTAAAGGCTCATTGTATCATTTGGGAAAAATCCGAAGATGGTCGCCCTTGGTTGGACCGGTTAATGAACTTGTATGAATCTATTATTTTGATGGGGAAACGACATGCCTTGGAGGGTTTCTAGTTTAAAATGTAATATGTGGTCAGTCAGCTCTATGGATAACCTAATTTGTGGTAATGGTTTGAAATTCCCATAGAATGAGTTGGGTTTAAATCGTAAATTCTGATTCTGCATTTTCTTGAATGAACCCTATACAAAGATAGTTAATATGTAGGGTGTAAAAGTACCTCTATGAAATCACTAAATGATTCTCAGCTTTAAATAGTTCTGTGTTTGGTTTTCTCTAGAAGGATATGGTGATACCCAAGTTTTCCTCCTACTTGTATCGTTGTTGTTCTAATCTTTTAAGCAGTCAATTTGGAAAATGAAGTGGCCTCCTAGATTTACATGGTAATGGCGTTGCCTCTGTATAAATTCTAATTGTTTTAAAAGGATGAACCTATAGCTTAAATACTAATTATTGATGCATTTTGGATTTACAAGATTTTTGAATAAAAGGTAATGGGGTTCGACCCTTCGACCTGTGGTTTGATACGCTAAAAAAAACAAAATGTGGAAGTAATATTCCCTTTTAGTTTCTGTTCCTATTCACCATTATCTCCGTATGCGTTTTTTGAGTGGAGTCGCAACCCTTAGCATCTGACTGTTTTGACTGCTTGAAAGAAGTAGGGTTTTGATCTCTAAACTTGCGTTTTAAAATGTAAAAAGGAAAGTAGTAAAATGATACGACAGGCATGGTCGTTGTGAGATTCGACCCATGAAATAATAATAGGCCCGTTAGTGTGTTGGATAAGGATTAATATAAAACATAATGTGCCAATGTCTGAATTGATGTGTGAATAACGTATCATGTTGTGACTTCGTTGTAAAAGGTAGTGGGTTCTTTTATAGTTGAAATTCGTAGATAAGATTTTATTGAACTCGTTAATGTTTGTATAGTATGACCACAGTAATACATTTCTTCCTTTTCTACTGTGTAATGCATTTGATAAGGTTTCCGGAGAAGATGAATGTAAATGAAATTTCCTCCCCTATTAAAGGACAGATCTCTAAAATGTCTGTGTTATGTATGAACATAAATAAATTTCCTAGGTTAAAAGAAAATATAAAAGAACTGAAAGTAGGAAATATAGAACTGATAGCAACCGTGTGAATAACGTTGCTAGAAAGAAAAGAACTCTGTTATTTAAGTTTTAAGGAGATAAGACTCTAGGTTTGCATGGATGTCTAGCACAGGCTAGTGGACTAGACTTGCTAGACATTCTGCGGGTCTCTAACATGTAATTGTTGAGTTTTTTTTAAGTTCTGGGCCCATAGTTCTGTAAATATAATGGGATCATCGAGAGATCCTATGCCCTAAAGGTCGTTGCTCATGAGAGATATAAATGCTATAAATAATCAAGGGAAACAGTATAGTAAATACAAGCCTAGTTAGATGCCTAGCTTCCTACTTAACTCGAAACATTTGGTTTAATGATTCGTACCTGGATACCTTGTGGATTTCTCCTCTCTTGTAGTAGCCTGCACACTCAAACAATAATTAGTGTAAAAATTGTTATGATTAGCTAACCTGTTAGAATGATTTCTTAGCTTGATAACTTTGGGGATACCATGTTCTTCCCAACCATGATCCTACTACCATTCCTGGTTCTGTATGGATCCCCCTGAGCTAGATTCCAACATGCAAAAGAGATAGAGGTCCTAGGGTCACTGTTGGTTCAGATCTGGAAACTTATGTGGACTGCTTCAGTTCTTGGAGCAGAAAAATTCCCCTTTGATTTCCATAAGAGAATGGTAAATGAAAAACAAGATGCCCCCCAATCTTGGGATCTCCCCTCTTTATGTAGAGGAGTCTTGAATTAGGACTGTTGAAATAATTAGTTTTCTTTCAATTAAATAAGTAATATTTAAAAAAATATTATTTAATAAATAACTAGTCCTTTTGAACTAGGACTTTTCCAACTGTTTAACTATAAGAGATTTTGATTTAAGCTCTCCATAATAATTATAATAACAATAATTATAATTCACTTTAACTATTAATACATTATTAATAATATTAAATAATACATAAACCCTATATATTAATTATATTTCAAAAATAAATAATGACAACATTATTATTAAAGCTCTTAATAATAATATTAGTCTTGAGGCCTTTATACAAATTATTCATAGAAGACTACTGGTGATTATCTTTTATTTAATTATGTACCTTCATATGATACTTCTTTTAACTTTTAAGGACAAGGTCCAATCCTTAGGACGGTCTTGGTAAGCTTGGATAGGCACCTCTAGTCTCTCTCTTTGCATGTCAGATTCCCTCATTTAACATGGTAGTTCCTGCGGTACTTGATAGATAGAAGAAGATTTATTTGATCAATTTGAATAGATGTGATGAGAACAAAAGTGCTATTTAGAGTCCTCTCGATTCAACAATTGATATCTAGTAACCCCAAGTGCTCTTCAGAGCCTTTTAACTCAACACTCTCACATGGGAATTATGCTAGTGCAATTCCAAAGCCTCCACTCAACATTAGTGCTAGAATATGGTTGTGAGGCACATCTAGAATATTTAAGTGGCCTCGGATCCGGTATTCGTTTATCAAACTTGGAATGCTCTAGGGCTTACACCCAACACTCTATGTACCTCGGGGCCTATGCCCAGTACATAATAAAATCCTCTATGTGCATCGGGGATTACGCCCAACACATAGGTTATCCATGTGCTCCAGAGCTTACGCTCAACACATTGTAAGGGTCAGTCATGCCTAATAATACTCTGAACAATATAATCAAAGAACATCTCAGTATTTTAGGATTTATACCCATGTCTCGTAATAAACATCAACCAAGTACATCGGGGTCTGCATGCCCAGTACCTAACAATAATTCTGCATCAGTCAGGGTCCATGCCTAACTATAAGTATATCATAAATGAGTCATATGCATCGGGGATTACACCCAATATATAACCTAAACATAATCAGTCAAAATTTGAGATATTACATAGATGTTGGTGAGTTTGGTATTTTAGTTAATAAAGTCTTTTGCAATTGTTTGGATTGTGGTGTATTTGAAGGCTCTCTTGTAAGATGGCATGCAAACAATTTGCTTGACCTCAATGATGTTCCTTTGGATGTTATACTAAAAAACAACACAAACGAAGACATGATCAACATTTGGAATATTTTTGAAGAATATCCTTTACAAATGGTCCTTCCAAGTACTCCCCATTGTGAATATGCTCTATTGCAATCAGAGTCATATGAAAAATGTGTGATATACAGACAAGATGTAATGCAACATGATATATTGTGTGTTGATGGTACTAATCAATGCATGTTAGATAGAAAACTACCACCCATATTGTTGTTGCAAATGGATAATTGTTCAGGCGATAACAAAAGCCACTTTGTATTTTCATTTTTATCTCTCTTAATAGCAAGGAGAGTGTTCGAGATAGTTGAAGTTGGATTCCTCCCAGTTGGACACAACCATGAAGACATAGATGGAAGCTATGGAAGGTTATCAATAAAGTTAATGCGTAAGGATATATTTTCATTCTCGAAAATTATGGATATGTATAGGACATGTGAAGATCAAAATTTCTATGTCCCTTATCTAATTGATGAACTTTATGATTTTAAGAGTTTTGTGAAACCCCACCTTTTGGATGGAAATTCCAAAATCATCACTAACAAAAAATGTCAGTTTTTTAAATTTCAGCTCATAGATAACATTCCAGTCATGCATTGGAGGGAATCACTTCGGGATGAAGCTTGGTTATCTCCTATTCATCTGTGGTGGTCATTTCCATATGGTAGTGCAGACTTGCCAGTGGAGCATCCTAGGTTATTAAATCTGCAATAAAAAATACCTTTAGCCATTGACGAAATAAAAAAAAGGAATAGAAACATATATTTCATTCTGGAATCGAGGGATTGAGAAGGGAGGTGAACAATTTTGGCATCCCAAGTTAAATCATTGGGAGGATGTATATAAAGCTTTGGACAATCCCTTCAAGAGTGTTGATAAATAAACAACTAACTTTTGGCCATCGACAAGCCATGATATTCATAGTAGTAAACCTACAAGATCTGAACATGGAATTATGGATGTCTATTTGAAGGAAAATGTTCATGCTTTGTAGTATTGCTATGTTGGACCAGTATGCAACAAGCCTAGAGATGAATTCATTCCAATATTGGATGTTGTAAAGGGCCAAATGGTCATTATGCAATCACCAAATCCAGTTTGTGCAATATGGTTGGGTAGGGAGATTGGTAATATTTATTAGGATTCAGATGTTAGTACTCTTGGGTCTTACAAAGTAGAGGTGCAATGGTGGAAGCCAACATGATCATTGAAGGATCTGAAGGTTTTGTGCAAAAACTTCTTAAATAGAAAGAAACAATGGGTTGTTGGTGCTGAATAAAATATGACGATCGATGTAAATAGCATCATATGGGCATGGTCACCAAGGCTAGGATGGACAGGGGGAAAATTAGAATAAATAAGAAGGGCTTGGCAGCAGTTAAGGCACAACGATAAAATATGGGGCATAGTGTTGAGAGTTGGGTAGATGTTCCTATAGATATCATTTGATGGGATCTTATCCCAACAAATTTATATTTTGTTACAATCCTTCTAGTCTGTCTATCAACCTTCCTAGCTGAGCAAACGCCGAGCATCTAGAACGTCTGTGAGCCTCTAGGAATTTGAGGAAAATTACTACAGTGATGCAGAATACATCGTTTGCTGGTAACTATTGTGTAAGTAAGTTTTTCCTATACAGATTATGCAAAGAATTCCTGCCTCATTTTGAAACTACTAAAATTATATATGCAAAAAGCTAGATATTCTTGCTATTGTATCAAAAAAGAAACAAGAACTGATAAACTTGTCATTTAAACAAGGATGGGCTATTATAGACATTGCACTTTTCACCTTAAAATATTGCACATTTCCAAATGAAAATTGCACTTATAAAATCAAAATTTGCATTTTTTTATTTGAAATTCACACTTTTCGAATCAAAATTGCATTTTTTTATTTGAAATTTGCATTTTTCAAATCAAAATTTGCATTTTTGATTTGCAATTCACACTTTTTAAATTGAAATTCATAGTTTCATAATAAAAAACTACAATTTTAGGGTTCATAAGTATTCAAAAAACACATTATTCGAATAGAAAAACACACTTTTCAGAGCCAATATTGCCACTTTCAAAACCTAATTTTGCACTTTAGAAAGGTTGATATTCACACTTTTTTAGTCCAACTTTTGTCTAATATGTCTAAATTTAATGAAATTGGTGTTTTAAACATAAAGCCAAGCTAGAGTTACGTCTAATATATTTAATCATAGAGGCAAACATTATAACATATATAGATTTAAGTATACCTCAATACTTTTAAGCTGAGAATCCCATTGGAATGGACAAAGGCTATTACATATATATTAAAAAGGAGGCGATGAACATAAAACATATATTTGTAAAAAAAAGGATTAGATATTTCGTGGAGGATACGACTCTATTTGGAGAGATCGTTGGGGGTATTTTGTTTGATTGAGAAGGAGCGTCGATCTCTGCATGAATTTGTTGTATCATTCAATCTCTCCAGTAATCTATTTAATAGAGAATCAGATCAATCCATATTTGCATTAAGTTTTTTAATAGAGAATCATATCATCGGATCTCTGCATTAATTTATTTAATAGAGAATCGGATCAGTCGATCTTGGCATTTAGTTATTTAATAGAGTCATCGTATCATTCGATGGGGGGGGGATTATATAAGAGTAGTCTCTACATATAAAAGGGGGATCTCTGCACTGGTGGACAGAGGATATTATGTAGCGATCTCTGCAGCATTTTCCCTGGTTGATAGCAAACCGCATACACATATGCGTAATGTTCAAGCATAGATCGCATTCAGAGTAGCGAACTCTGTAATTATCATGAGGTAAACGATATCTGCAGCATTGTCCCTTGTTTATAGCAATGTTTTACAGAGCTTATACTTTGAATGTCAGTTCTATATTGTTGTTCTTTGCATAGAAAATGGAAGGGACGGCTCTCCATAGAGATCAATCCCCATTCTGGTTCCAAAATCATTAATTATATTCATCATAGCATATATATTATGCGTACAGGAATAATGATGGGAATCTCTCCATATAGATCGATCCTCAGTCTGGTTCCTCAAAACTTTAAATTGTTTTTAGTGCAGAATATAGATTATGGGTACTGGCAGAGTGACGGATGGCTCTCCATAGAGCTTGATCCCCATTATGGTTCCTCAAATCATAGTATATAGATTATGTGTATAGGAAGAATGAGGGGCAGCTCTCCATAAAGCTCGATCCTCATTATGGTTCCTGAAAACTTTAAATTGTATTTAGTGCAGAATACAGATTATGCATATAGGAAGAATGAGGGCGACTCTCCATAGAGTATGATCCCTATTTCTTACTTGATTTCGATGTATATCTTTGTATTGATGAAGAAAGGCATAGTGGCTCTCAATAAATCCCATCCCCATTTCATTACTTCTGGACGCATGAATTCATAGGGAGGGACATCTCTCAATAGAGTATGTCTCCATTTTCTTCTTTATATTTATATAAAGGTGTTTTCTTGTGGTGTGAGTGAAAATAATTTGGATGGTCTATCCATGAGATAGAGACAATCCCATTATCCTTATATATATATATATATATATATATATATATATATATGATGGTTATCCATCCAAGCTATTTTATAATTTGGATTAGGAATTGATATTTGTGCTATTGGTGATAGTCTAGTTCTAATATTGAAAATATGGATTCTAAAATGTTGGGCATGTATAGAGCATGTTACCAATAATGTGGTTTAATCTACATTTTAGTGCCTAGTAAACTTGCCCAAAAGACGTTGTGGACTTAACATATAGCTCAAATAAATGTTTTTTAAATGTTGTATTGATTTCTAACTCTAGTTAATTCATTTCCCATCTCGGGGGTGGTCTCTCAGTGGGAAAACATACGCCAGATAGAGAACCTATGGTTGGAAGGAAAGTTGTAGTAATGCCTTTAGTTTCCTTAGTATGTTATTTTAGATAAGTATTTATAACTATTTTGTTGTTATAGTCAAATTGTTGCACAAAGATCTATTGAGCTTTGCATATATTCAATTATGATTAATTTTGATGGTCTTGTTGTTTCAAACTATGTCTAAGAGTTACAAGTTCCTTTAATTTTTCAAATCTATTCTTATGTTAAACGAGTAAGTATAATTATGTTGTCATTAATAGCAAGGTCTATAAGGATGCATTATTATGGTGTTGACTAAAATGATTGGATATGTAAATGTATGTTTTGAAGGATCTTTTATTAATGAATTGTTATATTAATGGGATTTCATTGAATATGTATAAAGTTGTTTATTAAAGTAAAGTAATAACATCAATCATCTTTGGAATTATTATTATGATTCAAGAAAGTTGTTAGTAGTATACTAAATTATAAATAGTATCCCATTCTTGGAAGGGATATTGCAATGGATTTTAAAAACAAATATTAATTAGAATGATAGTTAGTCTAAATAGCTATAATCCTTTGGGGAAAGAAGTTTAAATATCATGTCGAGATGAACTCTACCATGTTCTATTCTTTATTGTACTTAGTAGTATGTACTTTAATATAGTACTCAAGGAGTAACATTCTCCTAGTAAGATTGTATGTTCTGATGGATAAGATATATTGATACATTCACAGAGTTATTAAAAGAACTTTAAGGAATGTGTGCTAAAGTTAGCTATCCTAAAGCCAATGAACATATTATATAGAAGTAAATTGTTTGGATATGGGTTATGGATAAGGGGATTTAGACAAGATAGTAGACAATGGCTTTATGTTGACAATTGAATTCCTTTTCATATTTATTGTATGCAAGGAAAATTTTGTTAGGAATTTGCTTATTCATAAATATATTGATTCCATAATCATGATGGCTAATGTATTGGTTGTTTGCATCAAGATCAAGGAAAAATTTGACACTCCATTTTCCTCGTATAATAGATAAAGTAGATCGAGTACGTTACAGAGAGTCATTAGTGCTTTCCTCCTTAGTAGTCTCCCTTATGTTCAACATCAACAAGTTTCTCCCATTAATGGGAGTTGTACATTCTAGTTGTTGTATTGATTACAATTATTTTTAAAGACATGTGTCAATGTGATATAAGCATGTTTCCCACATGGAAACTTTATCATTATTCAAGCCCCCTTGCCTAGTTGGTTTTTCGCAATCATCAACAGTTCTTGTCCTATGGAATCATCAACATCATCACCAAACCAAGACACATTTAATCATGAAAGGATTGAATCCAACATCATCCACATGTCTAGTAGTCTTAGAGTTGACCCCTCGGTCTCCTTTTATACAAATTCAGTTTGATAAAATTTCACAAGCATAGGGATTCATGTCTTGTTTGTATAAACATCCTTGTTTTATGTGTCACCTATCAATTATCTGCTCCAATGGCCATTACCAACATTCTCCACAAGCTGTCCTTTACTCTCAACAATTTATATTTTACTATCACAGTTCAAAATATCAACATGAGGGAGAGAAATTATGATGTATTTCGATTATACATATTATTCCTAACCACACACATCAAAGGGGCATCTTTGATTGCCCAAATCTCACACACATGCGAGATTTACTTAATTATTGCAGAAGGACATCATCAACATACAACATGTACATATCATTAACATCAACCTCATCAAATTCAGAGTGGGAATTGAACCTTATAATGGTAAAAGTCCATATTTTGTACAACCACATGAAAATTCTTAAGAAACCCATGAGAATCCGTGTAGGTAAAGTCTAAAAAATTATGCAATTGTACTAGTAGACGGACCATTAAGTTTCCACAACACATTCAAGGCTCACAATCACATTTTGGCTCCAAAATTTTGAATTGGTCTCTTCACATGCTTGGGAGAATTTAATAGCCCCAGACTTGTACCTCAAACATCACTTCATGATATGGAGCATTCACAGCGAGAACTAGATGTTTGAAGACATCCATTTGGCTTATAAAATAAATACATGAGCATGCATTCCATAAGAGAAATTTAGAGAAAGGTTATGTTGTAAGAATTAGTTTAATAGCTCATCTTTCACACTCCTTATCATCATTTGGAATTACAAATATCCCTTCACTTCTTCCTCGGGAAGCAAGGTTTTCTCCTCATCATTCCAAGTTAGTTAGAAATAAATTTGAGATAGTTCAGAATTACCCATTTCTAAGGGAAAGTGTTTCCTACCATTGAAGGTACATTATTCTAGGAGACAACATTTGTATACAATATTTTCCATTGGACAATACTGTATGGTTGAATCTAACTCATTCTCTTTGTTTTATGGTATTTTAGAACGTGTCAATCTTTTATTTCATTCTTAATTATTCATTTTTTCTTTAGTTTGTTAGCGTATGGTTTACTAATCATCACTCATATTGTATCATTGGTTGCAACCTACAAGGAGAGGAAGAATCCCTCACCCTTGTGACATTTTCACAAAACACATAGTCAACCATGAACAACCATAGCTAACCATGAACAACTATGGTTGGGCATGGTCAAATTTAAATTCCATATTATATTCTCAAGTTAAAATGTTCCAAGTTCAAATATATCAGTGAATATAATCCATATTGAAATGTTCCATTGTATACTTTTACTAAGTATCAATTGTAGGAATTATTTGTAACCATTGACAATTATTGTAATCTAAAAAAACTTGTGATGAATGTCACATTGTGACATAACTCTAGATGAACATTGAAACAAGATATAACCATTAAGGAACATAACAATTCAACTATAGTCAACAATAGTCAACCATAAAAAACTATGGTCAACCACGAACAACCGTCACTAACCATGAATAACCATGGTCAACCATAGTCAACGATGGTCAATCGTAAACAACCATGGTTAACATAGTCAACCATATTCAACTATGAATAACCCTGGTTAACCATGAACAACCATATCCAACCATGAATAAGCATGGTCAACCACGATCAACCATGAACAACCATGCTCAACCACGGCCAACCATGAACAACCATTGTCAACCATGAACAACCAAGGTCAACCATAATCAACTATGAACAACCATGGTCGACCAACTAGGGTTAACCATAGTCAACCATGGTTGACCATAGTTAACCATAGTCAACCAATGTTAACCATAGTCAACTAATGTGAACCATGATCAACTAACTAGGGTCAACCATAGTTAACCATGGTCGACCATAATCAACCATATCAACCATGGTCGACCATATTCCACCATGGTCAATCATTGTCAAACATGAACAACCATGATTAACCATAGTCAACCATGAGAAATCATTATAAACCATGAATATCCATGGTCAAAGAACTAGGGCCAACTATGGTAGACCAGAGATAACCATAGATAACCATAACCAACCATGGTCAACCAACTAGGGTCAACCATAGTTAACCATGGTCATCCTGGTCAACCATGAATAACCATGGTCAACCATGGTCAACTATAGTCAACCATAGTTAAGCATGGTAAACCATAGTCAAGTAGGTTCAAACATGGTTAACCATAATCAAACATGGTCAACCATAGTCAACCATGAGAAACCATGGTCAATCAATTGGGTTCAACCATAGTTAACCATGGTTAACCAAATATGGGCAACCATAGTTAAACATATTAAGGTATAAACATCCATGGTCATCATATTCAAGCCCATTGGATGTTGCAATCCAATATAATCCTTTAGGAACATTGCATTGGAACCTAACCCAATGTGACATAACTATTACAGAGCATAACCACCCTACATAAGTCAACCTAGATGAGTATCGCAATGCGACATATCCATCCAAGACCATTGCAACCAACATAACCTAGAATTTTGAAATGCCAACATAACCCTTCATCATTGCAACGACACATAACCATTTTTCAATGTACCAAATTGACATATAACAACATTTGTGGACATTGTAATGTGACATAACTATATTATTAACCTTCTAATTATTGCAATTTTAATATAATTTTGTTGTCTCCCAAAATGTCAGAATGTGACATAACAACTAGTTAATATGGTGATATATGCTTATAGTCAAACATAGTCAGCTCAACTATAGTCAAATATAGCCAATCAAAGTAAAACAATTCATGTAAAAATTGACCAAAATCAAACATGGTCAACTATGGTGAATATCAGTCAAACATAGTCAACCATGGTTCACTTAATTCTATCAAGGACAATTATGGTTGTCCAAAGTCAACCATTGTTACACATAATAAACCATGTCCAAGCAAAGTCAACCATGGTCAAACATAATCAAACATGGTGAGTCATAACCAACCTTGACCAACAATAGTAAATCATGTTCAATTAGGATCAACCATGGTTCCATGGCCAACCATACTACCAAAGTCAACCATACCCAATTAAAGTAACCATAGCCAAACATCGAAAAATATGGTCAAATATGGTCAACCATATTCAAGCATTATCAGCTATTATCGAACATGGTCAAACATGGTCAACCATATTCAAATATTGTCAACCATTATCAAACATGGTCAACCACAGTCAAGAAAATTCAAATATTAAAAAAATAGTTATATTAATACCATCATTTATACTTTTATAACTATTTCTATTATATTTTATATTTTTTTCTTCTCTATATCATTAATAATAATTTTACCCTCCCTAAATGTCAATCGTTAACTAGAACAACCATATTAATTAAGAATATGGTTGATATACGTTGATCAAGGGAATTCCTTTTCCACCTTTAATGAGTTCATCGATCAACGTATATCAATCATAGCATTAATTAATATGGTTGTGATAACCTTTTTAAAATTTTCTTTCACAGGGTATGCCATTGATATTTATTTTTGTCCATCAATAAAGGAGCTGGTGATTAGAATTTTGGTAGTCACTAGTAGTTGTTAGATTGTAACTCTGTATTTTTTGGGACATGTTCATGCTCACATACACTTTTATTGCAAAAATTTAGCAGTAAAAATATTTCCTACAAAAAAATTTATTCTATAACAATCTAGTTCTCCATTAAATTATGATTTATACATACTTTACAAATATAAATAACAAATATATGATGTTGAAAGCATAGATAATCCCATCCCTTCTTTAATTTTTTGTGTGTTTTCTTTGCAGTAGGCCAACACCTAAAAGAAAATAGGCACACACAAGCTACTCTACAAATTAAAATAATAAAGAAAGGAAGCCTATACGCCATTATAAACCTAGGGATCCTCCCTTTGATGAATGCATGCAAGGCTCGCTAACTCATACTATAGATTGCAGTTTCCATTTAAGAATGGCCTCCCATTGATTATGGCATGAAATATCGACTAGCTTATACTACACATTACAGTTTCCATTTAAGTGATGGCTACAATTTCCATTTAAGTCGTATGTATATATTTTTAGGTATTATATATATATATATATATATAAATAGAGGAAAAAAATTTCGTCTTGCCTATCAAATTGACGATATTAAAAATTGGAGATCATAGAGGAACCTGCGTTAAAAAGTTGAGAATCTCGACGTTTCGAGCCACAAACTAGGGCTCATCATCAGGAGAAAAGTGTCTCAAGTTATTCTAGGTCTGGAGGTAAGCCATTAATAGGTTTTCTTAGGGTTTTCTAAATACTGAATTTTATTTTAGCCAACATTTCTTTTAATGATATATTAAGGTTTGTATATTAATAATGTTTTAAATCTGTTTATATGATAAATTCTAATTAATGAAATAAGTAGAATTACTTAATTAATTTATTAAGATAAATATGAGCGTTTCTTTACCAAATTGTTATTATTATTGAGTGAGATTAATAAATATCAATTCAAGTTTATTAGTTATAAACCATAAGCCTAAAATATTAACTTCTAGTTATTATAATAAAGAACTTCTATTTTCTTTTTAAAAAAGTTTTAATATTAAAATTTAGAATTTTAATATTACTATCTATTAATTAATTATTAAGATTTAAATTTTTAAATTTTTTAAATTTTGTTAAAAAAATCTTAATTTTAAGGAGGGGCATAAGTTTCTTATTATGAAAGGTTACTAATTATTAAGGTTATTACTTCTACTATGTGGATTATTGTTCGTGAGATTGAGGATTATCGGGCGCCAACATTCACTAAGTTTAAGGCCATCATCCATGTTCAGATTAATTGTAACTTTCTATAACTCTATGGCCTCCCTAATTTTCCTCCTTTTGTAATGTTCTTCCCTAGCGACGAGCTTAGCATCTTCAAAGCGTATGTGGTGGTGTGAGTGGTGGGTATGGCCGACCAATGCTAACTTTTGATGATGATCGTGAATGATGTAGGCACAATGCTCCTTGAGCCTAACCTGAATGGAACATCCCGTTTACCCAATATAGGGTATCTCACATGAGCAAGGAATACTGTAGACACCTTTTTGTTTCAATGGTTCTACCGAGTATTTGGAGGAATCTAACATTCTTCCTATGGAGTCAGTAGGGGAGAAGGTAACCCTAATGTCTCTTTTACGAAGAATCCTAGCTAAGACATCATTTGTTCCTTTGATATATGGGAGAGTAACCATGGTTCCATCAATGTTTTTGTTTTGTTTTTGTGATTTTTAAGTACTTTCTCGAAGACCTTCTTAATTTGTTCTACTTTGTGTCCATTCATTTGGAAGACATTAGACAAAAGGTTCAATTCTTTCTCTAGGTGGTCTTCATGCGAGCTTCTTATAGCCCTTGTAACTAGGGTATTTAACAGTTTTATCTTTTGGGTAGGCAGATGGTGAGAATCCGCATGTGGGTACCTATCAGTATGGGTCTTTTTCCTATACACTGGATGACCTAGGGACCCCTCACTCTTTTTTGCAATGAGAACGTCCAAGAAAGGGATTTGGTTTTCCTCTTCAATTTCCATGGTGAATTTGATATGATCTGATCTATTGTTCAGATGGTCTAGAAACTCTTTCAAACTCTCCTTCCCATGTGGCCAATTTTTGTTAGTATCGTCCACAAACCTCTTCCACCATTTCAGTTTTAATGAGAAGGCTTCAATAGCATATTTTTCAAATGCCTCCATGTATAGGTTAGCAACTACCGGGGATATTGAAGAACCCATCGCAATTCCTTCAACTTGTTCATATAACACTCCATTAAAGCTGAAGTAAGTAGATTTCAAGCAAACCCTAACTAGCTCTTCCGTTTCTTCGTTAGTTACCTCTCTAACTACTTTAATGGCTTCATCTACAGGGATCTTAGTGAAAAGGGAGACTACATCAAAGCTAGCTAAAATTTCCCCTTCTTCCACTTTGAAATCAGTCATTTCCCTTACCATATGTGTGGAATCTTTGATGAAGGAAGGAGTTAGACCCACAAAACTTTTCAGCTTTTTTGCAAGGAACTTAGCTAAATGATATGTAGGGGAACCTATGGTGTTAACTATGGGTCTGATGGGCACGCCCTCCTTGTGAATTTTGGGTAATCCATAGATATGAGGAACCAATGTGTCTTTTGAGATTAATTTCTTTTTGGTGTTTTCATCGAGAGATGATTTCTTAATAGCTTTTGTAACTTCATTCACAAAATTCTTCATGCGATCCTTCTCCAGTCTCTTATCTATACCACTGGTTGATAGGTGTTCGAGCATTTTCTTCTGATAATCCTCCTTATCTAATATAATAGTAGTATTCCCCTTATCTGCTCTAAGAATGATAATGCTGTCGTTCCTTCTTACGCTGTTTAACGCCCTTCCTTCACCTGACTTTATGTTGGTCCTAGGCGGTTTGGCTTTTCTGATAGCCACAGCGCATTCTTGTCTCACCTCTTCAGCAATGGCTTCGGGCAGACTAGATGCAATGTCCTCCACTCAACATATTAGGTCCTCAATCGACATCTTCTTGGGGGCTATTGCAAAGTTAAGGCCGCATTCCAAAACATTGGTTTGCTCGTCATTCAACATGTTGCTTGACAGGTTGACCACGCAGGATTTAATTTTTTGGTTTTCGTTTTTTGCATGTAACTGGGCACTCGTCAGCCTGGTTAATTTGCTATTGTGCTTTTTATCCAAATTATTGGCTAACCTATCCATCCTGCTCGCAGACGCCGCCTCTATCCTACTCCAAATGTCAGAACGCAGGGTGCTGTCCAGGTTTAAATGAAGTTTATACAGAGCTTCAGAGGTTACGCTTATGGATCTGTGGGTTCATTTGATTTCTAGGCAGATTAAAGCTGCGCCGGTCTCCTTGAAGATACGTCGGTTTATGTCCTTCATTGTGTGTTTAACTATGGCAAATTTAGGTATAATGCAGTTATCTCTACAATTTTTTAAAATTTTTAGATTGGCTAATTTCCTTACCAAGTTAACCCATAACGTTTCAAAGGACTTCAGGTCATCCAGCACATCCCTTCCATGGAGGGACTGAATTAAGTTGTTCATGGTTATACGCAGTAGTAGTTGGAGATCATAGAAGAACCTGCGTTAGAAAGTTGAGAATCTCGACGTTTTGAGCCACAAAGTAGGGCTCATCATGAGGAGAAAAGTGTCTCGAGTTATTCTAGGTGTGGAGGTAAGCCATTAATAGGTTTTCTTAGGGTTTTCTAAATATTGAATTTTATTTTAGCCCACAATTCTTTTAATGATATATTAAGGTTTGTATATTAATAATGCTTTAAATTTGTTTATATGAGAAATTCTAATTAATGAAATAAGTAGAATTACTTAATTAATTTATTAAGAAAAATATGAGCGTTTCTTTACCAAATTGTTATTATTATTGAGTGAGATTAATAAATATCAATTCAAGTTTATTAGTTTTTTTTTCAACTGAAAAAAAAGCGTACTGTTGCTATTCATTGAATCAAATAGTACAATGATCTTCACCTTCTTCAAAAAAAAAGGTACTGTCTGCATAATCACATCCGTGATCACCAAAGTTCATATCAGAATTTACAAAATTTTCAGTCCTGACTGAACACTTCAGAATAGACAGAGTCTTTACAAAGATATTCAAAAAGACAAAAAACATTCTTAGAAGAAGTAAATTTCGCCACATTCCAGCAAACTAGAATCCAGCCACTCCTCCCAATGAAGAAATCCTTCAATACCAGATAGAGCTAGCTTTGATAAGTTATCAACCTGTTCATTGTGTTCCCGATAAATATGAGCAAAAGAGATCTGATCCAGTTTGTCAATCTCCAATCTCGTCCTCCTACACCAGTGAGAAAGTGCTATAACATTTAATTCAAACTCCTTGACTGCCCACTTGATCGTGACCCGTGAATCACCATAAACCATAACATTAACTAACCCAAAAATATTGGCGCACTTCAGAACACACCACAGTGCCATAAGTTCCGCTTTCATATTACTGCCAATTCCACAGTTTAAGCGCAGGGTATAATAATGATCCACATTCAGAAAAATAATACCACCCGCAGCACACAACCCATTCTGAGCCGCCCCATCAAAGAACAAAGTAGGTTTGTTAACCAAAAAGGAGAAAGGTTCAATCCTTCTTTCCACCACAGGTGCAAAATTTTCAGAATATTGTTGAGTTAATTTTGTAGCAAGAAGACCACAAGCAACAACATCCGGCAGTTTATCCTGAAAAGTACACAAATTCCTGAAATGCCAAATAGCCCAAGTAATAAATACAGGGAGCTGTATAGTGACACTTGAATCACGAGACCAATTCAACAAGGCTCCCCCAAAATCAATCTGATCCCATGACTTGAAACATGCCAACTTTGTACTTCAAAGGTCCCATACTTTCTTACCAAAGGAGCAGAAAACAAATAGATGATTTATAGACTCAACATCTTCCTTGCATAAGATACACCAATTTGGTCCGCTCCATCCACGCTTAGAGAGATTACCACAGGTTTTTAGAGTTCCTTGTAAAGAATGCCATAAAAAACATTTATGTTTCAAAGCAATATTCCACTTCCAAATCTTTTTATACCACCAGTGTTGTGGAAATATGTACTTTGCCTGCATAATCCTGGCATAAGTGGTTTTTGCTGTAACAATACCATACTTATCATTCCCACTCCACAGCAATCTATCTTCATGTTCTGAAATATTTATACCAGCCGAACCAAGAGTACTAATATATGAATCCCAAGAGTAAGCGTTTTCACCAACTAAACCCAAATCGGAAGACTGTAGCCAATATGTCTGTCCAAATGGATTCCTGATACTATGAAGGAGAGATAGACCATAAATATTAATATAATCCAGAATCCTATTTGAGAGACAGATAGGATCATTAATACCCAGAATGAAGTCTTTTCCAACCGTGATGGTCTTCCCGTTGCCAACATGCCAACTCAGGTCTCGGATGATCCAACCCGAAACTTTTAACAGACCCCGCCATAATGGAGAAACAACAGAAACAATACATATTTCAGTAAATTTGTAATTAAATAGTAGATCTAGAATTCCAAAATAACCAAAAAACTCAATTCTACTAATATCCTTGTAATAAAATATTTCCAATTTTAATGAAATATGTGTTAAACCAAAGGCATCTTCAATCTGATCCACTCTATCAAATTCATATTAATGTATTTCACAAAGGAAATCTTAGACCAAGGATTGTGATTGAAAAGACACCGCCACAAACTTTTTGCTCTAAGTGCAATGCTGAAGGACTTAAGATCCTTTATCCCCCAGCCGCCAAATAGTTCAGGTCTAGAGACCGACTCCCAACTCGTCATCACCAAAGATGCTCTATCCATACCGCCGGTCCATAAGAAGTTAAATATCAGCCTCCTTAAAATATTCATAATATAAGATGGAACCTCAAGGAGAGAAAACCAATATACAGGGATACCTGTCAGAATAGCCTTGACCAAAGTTAATCTGACTCCCACCGAAAGTAATCTAAAAGCCCAATGCGATATCCTAGCCTCAAATTTTCGAACCAACCACCACCAATCCTTGATCTGATAATTATTGGGTCTCAAGAAAAAACCCAAATACTTGAAACCATCTTCTAATGGATGACAACTATATGGCATAAAAGAAACAATACCATTTCTTACATCTGAAACCACATTATGGTAATAAAAATTAGACTTTGACAGGCTGATCTTCATCCCAGAAATGCGACAAAAACAATTCAAAATATTCCTGAAAACTCTCCACTCTGCAACAGAAGCCATACCATCTAACAACACATCATCCACAAAAATCAGATGTGTTAAAACACAATCTACTCCCAAAGCAATACCTTTCAGCAAACCTTCCTGTTTGGCAAAATTTAACATCCTGCTGAGAGCATCTACAACTAAAAGAAACAATAAAGGGGATAATGGACATCCCTGTCAAATGCCCCTCGAACACTTGAAAAAAGAAGATGGCGAACCATTTATCAGAATAGCAATGCTGGCCGAGTTAACACAAGACATGATCAAATTTATCACCAACAGGGGCATCCCAATTTGGATCAAAATAAGCCTTAAGAATGTCCAATTAATCCGATCATAAGCCTTTTCCAGATCAAGTTTTAGCAGCATAGCACTCATCTTCTTACTCTTTATAGAATGTAGCAACTCCTGAGATGCCCCAATGGCATCATGAATCTGTCTATTTCGCAAAAAACCAAACTGTTCAGCAGTTATGTGATCCGAGAGAGCCCTATTAATCCTCTGTGCAATGATTTTTGAAACTAACTTATAAGCCATATTGCAAAGGGCAATAGGCCTATAATCACCAAAGTGTTCAGGCTTGCCTTTTTTTGGAATCAGAGTAACAAAGGACGAATTCAAAGCACCAGAAGAGAAACCAAATAATCTTGTATGTTCCACCATTTTTAACAGGTCCGGGCCCATAATCTCGAAGAAATGTGAGTAAATCTCCACTGGCCACCCATCCGGGCCAGGGATTTTTTCACCTGCAAAACGTTTCAGTGTATTTTCCACCTCCTCCAGAGAAACCTCCTCCCCAAGAGCAGCAGCCTCCTCTTCTGTAAAAAACTTGGGAAAGAGTTCAGCAATTTTAATTTGTTCCCTTAGATCACTAATGCCTTCCTCTTTATAGACATTTCCAAAATGCCTGACAGCTTCCATCTTTAAACTCTCATCCCCAGAAACACAATCACCATCAGCATTGGTCAACTCCCAAATAGTGTTCATATTCCGACGAGCCGACGCAAAAGTATGGAAAAACTTAGTGTTCTGATCACCATGTTTGATCCATACAGCCCTGCTCTTTAACCGCCATTCCATCTCCTCCTTGAGCAAGATTGCATCTCTTTTCTTCTCAAGTTGCTTGACAACTTCAAAATCCATAAGACTCACCTCACCTTCCATATTATCCTTATACATCTTTTGAAGCTCATCTTCAATATCAGCCAACTCCATCCTATCAGCTTTCTTCTTCTGCATCACCCAACCCTTCACAACAAACTTCAGATTGCGCATCTTATTACAAAAACTATCTAATGAATTCCCACCTTCCACATTCGCAGAATTCCAGAAATCTTTAACCAACTTATAGAAGTCTTCCTCCAACAACCAGGAGTGGTTAAATTTAAAAGGAACAAAAGATTTTCCCCCATAATCATCGAACTGAAAAAAGATGGGCCAGTGATCAGAAATCTTACTACCATGAACCCAAGATCTATATTTTTGAAACTTTTCTAACAGAGACAACTTCACCATAAAACGATCAAGTCGTTTATGTACACCATCAATACCCCCTCTACCATTGCTTCATGATGGACTTAATTTTGCAGGCTCAATGTCAATAAGTCCATGCTTCAACAATAAATTACTGAAAAAATCCACCAACGGATCAATTCTCGCTTTGCTTCCCCAAATTTCCGAAGGAGATAAAGTAAAATTTAGGTCGCCTGCGAAAATAAGATCCTTATCATTCAAAAGACCAGAACCAGAAAGGGAATGCCAAAAACTCTGCCTGTCTGAATAAGGAGCATAACAATTGAAGACCGAGAAACAGAGGTTCAAACCAATGCAATAACCCTTCAACAGAATACCCCACACAGTCCTGTAGGCACTGAAAGAAAATAACTGAGGGTTCCAGGAAACAACCAACCCCCCGGACAATCTAGAGGCATCCACAGCAGCAATCTCCCAAAAGGGTAAAATATAGCCAAGTTTTGAAACAGCATCGGCACCCGAGCACATAGTTTCTTGTAGTAAAACAATACCAGGTCTAGTATCCGAAAAAAGGTTGGAAAGGGCCCTAGCCCTAATAACCCCCCCCAACCCACGCACATTCAAAGAGACGATAGACATTAAGAACTATCATCACCGGGCAACTGTGCTCTAAGACCCGAAACTAAACCATCATTAGCATCACAATTCTCAAAAGCCAACCCCTCAGACTGCAAATTCCCAGGTACAAAGACCTTTTTCTTATTCTTTGCCTTCCTTATCGTCACATTCTGAAACTATGGAATAGGCAGAGTATTGGAGTCCCGAGAAGGGTTTTTTGAAAAAATATCAAGAGGTTCCAAATTACACTTCTCCCTAATACCCAGGTCCCCCAGAACAGCAGAAACAACCACATCCACAGGTTTATCCGAAGAAATCTCAGTTGTCTCACAAACAGATACATCCGGCACACCCAAATTATCCCCAAAATTAAGACCCTTCAACGGAGTGTATGGACACTGTAAAGGATGAAAAGGTTCAGTCCCAGCGTCAGAAAACAGACAATCATCAACCTTATCAGCCCTGGGAGCACGCAAGGTCAGGTCAATAAAATTTGAAACCCCAACCACCGAAACCAGACCTTCGCCACCCCTTCGACACCAATGGCAGGCCCATGTTTAGACAAGCCATGTCTTAACTGAACCTCCCCCAAAGAAATCCTCTTATCCAATTCCACCTCTTTATCCGAAATAAAATCTAATTCTTCTTTGGAAAGATCAGTAAAGGCAGCATCCAGTGAAAAATTTAACTTACCCGTAGCAGGAGTCTTCGGCGAGGCCAGCTTTTGAGAATCCCAAATAACCTTGCTTTCCACTTTCTTCGGACTAGCCAGACGATTGGGGCATTTAGTTTTGATATGGCCAACCTCCCTACAATGAAAGCATCGAAACGGAACCTTGAAAAAATCCAACAACTGGGTCCAGTGCTTCTCCCCCCAGACAATTTCAATAGCTTTCGGCAACCCCAGACGCACATCAATTTCTACCAGCACTTTCGCATAACGTCTATCAATACCATAGATAGAATTCTTGTCAACCCTAATACACTTGCCCACAGTATTTTCCAGCCCCTCCACAATTTCCTCTGTCCAAATCTCGATAGGTAGTCCGGGTATTAGCATCCATAAATGACGTATACCCAAACGCTCATGAACTGGATCAAAATTTATATGCCATCTCTTCAAATTCAACGAACCATCTTTGAACAACCAAGTCCCTTCAAGAATCCGCAGCATAGTTTCCGTAGACGGGAAAATAAACAAAATCCATTTGTTTACCAGTAAATTTATCTGCAGCGTGTTACCCACCACCGGCATCCAGTGTTCCTTCACCCACTCAACAATCTCCACTTTTGAACCAGAAACAAACTCCAAGCGACCCACCAACGCTCTATCCGCGAGCATTTCCACCCTATCCAGATTTGCCACCGCAACGATAACAAATCTCTCCAACCCTTCTCTAGCCTTAAGCGTCTTCACCTTCCGCCGACATTTAGCTTTCACCCTAGCCAGATTAGGGTTAACCCCATCTCGTCTCACAGGAGGTGTATGAGTTGCAGACCGGGGTTCCACCACCAGATAAGGGTTCCCACCATCTCGGCGATCAGAAGAAGTATGGGAAGCAAACCAGGGTTCAACCACCGGACCGGACAAATGACCCAAATGAGAAGAAACCCCACCCACCGGGGTCTTCATGGCTAGATCACCGAAACAACCGGTACAAAACCACACCTGTCCACAGCAGAAAGACAACAGGCCTCCACCAAAGAAAATCTCTGACACAAGGACCCTTGTACACCAACAAGCGTCCGAAAACCGGGCAGGTGCCAATCAAACCCTTCCACATCCAAAGGCCCCATCACATCGACCAACTCCAGAATATTTTGCAGTCTTTTCCTGCAAAACCCTAGATACGCCCATCATACTCTCCCTGATCATTATAAACCATAAGCCTAAAATATTGACTTCTAGTTATTATAATAAAGAACTTCTATTTTATTTTTTAAAAAGTTTTAATATTAAAATTTAGAATTTTAATATTACTAACTATTAATTAATTATTAAGATTTAAATTTTTAAATTTTTTAAATTTTGTTAAAAAATTCTTAATTTTAAGGAGGGGCATAAGTTTCTTAGTATGAAACATTACTGATTATTAGGGTTATTACTTCTACTATGTGGATTACTATTCCTGAGATGGTGTATTATCGGGTGCCAACACTCAGTAAGTTTAAAGCCATCATCCCTATTCTGATTAATTGGAACTTTCTCTAACTCTATGGCCTCCCTAATTTTCCTCCTTTTGTAATGTTCTTCCCTAGCGACGAGCTTAGCATCTTCAATGTGTATGTGGTGGTGTGAGTGGTGGGTATGGACGGCCAATGCTGACTTTTGATGACGATTGTGAATGATGTCGGCGCAATGCTCCTTGAGCCTAACCTGAATGGGACATCTTGTTTCCTCAATATAGCTTATCTCACATGAGCAGGGAATACTGTAGACACCTTTTTGTTTCAATGGTTCAACCGGGTCTTTGGAGGAATCTAACATTCTGCCTATGAAGTTAGGAGGGGAGAAGGTAACCCTAATGTCTCTTTTACGAAGAATCCTAGCTAAGACATCTGTTGTTCCTTTGATATACGGGAGAGTAACCATGGTTCCATAAATGTTTTTGTTTCGTTTTTGTGATTTTTTACGTACTTTCTCGATGACCTTCTTAATTTGTTCTATGTTGTATCCATTCATTTGGAAGACATTAGATAAGTGGTTCAATTCTTGCTCTAGGTGGTCTTCATCCGAGAATCTTAAAGCCCTTGTAACTAGGGTATTTAACACTCCTATCTTTTGGGCAGGCATATGGTGAGATTCCGCATGTAGGTACCTATGAGTATGGGTCTTTTTCCTATACACTTGATGACCTAGGGACTCGTCACTCTTTTTTGTAATGAGAACATCCAAGAAAGGGATTTGGTTTTCCTCTTCAACTTCCATGGTGAATTTCTTATGATTTGATCTATTGTTCAGATGGTCTAGAAACTCTTTCAAACTCTCCTTCCCATGTGGCCAATTTATGTTAGTATCGTCCACAAACCTCTTCCACTATTTCAGTTTTAATGAGAAGGCTTCAATAGCATATTTTTCAAATTCCTCCATGTATAGGTTAGCAACTACCGGGGAGAGAGGAGAACCCATTGCAATTCCTTCAACTTGTTCATATAACACTCCATTAAAGCTGAAGTAAGTAGATTTCAAGCCAACCCTAACTAGATTTTTCATTTGTTCGTCAGTTACCTCTCTAACTACTTTAATGGCTTCAACTACAGGTATCTTAATGAAAAGGGAGACTACATCAAAGCTAGCTAAAATTTTCACTTCTTCCACTTTGAATTCTGTAATTTCCGTTACCATATGTGTGGAATCTTTGATGAAGGAAGGAGTTAGACCCACAAATATTTTCATCTTTTTTGCAAGGAACTTAGCTAGATGATATGTAGGGAACCTATGGTGTTAACTATGGGTCTAATGGGCACGCCCTCCTTGTGAATTTTGGGTAAGCCATAGATACGAGGAACCAATGTGTCTTTCGGGATTAATTTCTTTTTGGTGTTTTCATCGAGATATGATTTCTTAATAGCTTTTGTAACTTCATTCACAAACTTCTTCGTGGGATCCTTCTCCAGTCTATTATTGCTACCACTGGTTGATAGGTGTTTGAGCATTTTATTATTTTATTATGATAATCCTCCTTGTCCAATATAACAGTAGCGTTCCCCTTATCTGCTCTAAGAATGATAATGTTGTCGTTCCTTCTTAAGTTGTTCAACGCCCTTTCTTCACCCGACGTTATGTTGGTCCTAGGCGGTTTTGCCACTGCGCATTCTTGTCTCACCTCTTCAGCGATGGCTTCGGGCAGACTGGATACAACGTCCTCCACTCGGCATATTATGTCCTCAATCTGCATCTTCTTGGGGGCTATTGCAAAGTTAAGGCTGCATTCCAAAACTTTGGTCTGCTCGTCATTCAACACGCTGCTTGACAGGTTGACCACACTGGATTTAATTTTTTGGTTTTCATTTTTTGCAGGTAACTTGGCACTCTTCAGCCTGGATAATTTTCTATTGTGTTTTTTATCCAAACTCTCGGCTAACCTATCCATCCTGCTCGCAGACACCGCCTCTATCCTACTTCAAATGTCAGAACGCAGGGTGTCGACCAGTTTTAAATGAAGTTTATACAGAGCTTTAGAGGTTACGCTTATGGATCTGCGGGTTCGTTTGATTTCTGATCGGATTAAAGCTGCGCTGGTCTCTCTCCTTCAATGTGTGTTTAACTATGGCGAATTTAGGTAAAATGCAGTTATCTCTACAATTTTAAAAAAAATTTAGATTGGCTAATTTCCTTACCAGGTTAACCCATAATATTTCAAAGGACTTCAAGTCGTCCAGAACATCCCTTCTATGGAGGGACTGAATTAAGTTGTTCATGAGTATACGCAGTAGTAGTTGGAGATCATAGAGGAACCTGCATTAGAGAATTTTGATGTTTCGAACCACAAAGTAGGACTCATCATCATGAGAAAAGTGTCTCGAGTTATTTTAAATACTAAATTTTAAATACTAAGTTGTTCATGAGTATACGCAGTAGTAGTTGGAGATCATAGAGGAATCTGCATTAGAGAATTTTGACGTTTCGAGCCACAAAGTAGGGCTCATCATCTTGAGAAAAGTGTCTCCAGTTATTCTAAATACTAAGTAGGGCTCATCATCAAGAGAAAAGTGTCTCGAGGTAAGCCATTAATAGGTTTTCTTAGGGTTTTCTAAATACTAAATTTTATTTTAGCCTAAAATTCTTTTAATGATATATTAAGGTTTGTATATTAATAATGTTTTAAATTTGTTTATATGAGAAATTCTAATTAATGAAATAAGTAGAATTATGTAATTAATTTATTAAGATAAATATGAGCATTTCTTTACCAAATTGTTATTATTATTAAGTGAGATTAATAAATATCAATTCAAGTTTATTAGTTATAAATCATAAGCCTAAAATATTAACTTCTAGTTATTATAATAAAGAACTTCTATTTTCTTTTTTAAAAAGTTTTAATATTAAAATTTAGAATTTTAATATTACTAACTATTAATTAATTATTAAGATTTAAATTTTTAAAAATTAAATAAATATATACCAGCATAGATCCATCTTAAAAGGGGATCTACCAAGCGTAGAGAGGCATCAAATCCCTCGAGGTGCAAACCCCTTTTTAGAGTGCAAATGTTGAGGAAGAGTTTTAATTTGTCTAATTCGTGTAGTTTTATATATATGTCATTGTAAATGTTTTGAAAAATTAAATCTAATTTGAACCGACATGTTATTATTTTATTATTTTTAAAAAAGACACCTGTCAGCTCAAGGATTAGGAGAGAAGGAGTTACACATCATCCTATTAGGCTGTAGAATGCACATCTTCGGCACAATAATGTTATGAAAATTTTACAATGAATATTATATAATGATTAAATAACATAAAAACGAATACATCAAATTCAACACTTGCTCACTCTTGCTTGCAGTTTTGAAGACCTAGGAATTTAACGTGGTAGAGTACAATCCATAAACCTAGTCAAAAGACATGTAACAATTTCTCATCACTTTAGCATTTTAAAGGTTGTGAATTTCTATCCCATTGGAGTTTAACAATTTCTCATTGCCTTTAGAATTTTAAAGCGTGAAAATTTGTATTTCCAATGGAGATTAGGCATTGCTATATTTTCAAGTCTGTGCCTTAAAATCTTTTGAAGCTTGCACATAAAGAAAATGTAAGTAATAAGTTATAGTGTTTTTATTTGGTATTTGATATATATTTAAGATGTAAGTGATGTAGTTTATCCAAATTAACTTATTTTTTAAATGTATAGGTTATAGTTTATATAAAATTAGCAAATATATTATTGTTTTTTTAATCAATAATAATGCTTGGAGAATGTTTTGAGCATTTTGTAGATAAATATAAGTTGTTTTGTTCTAAAAAATATACTATTTAAACAAGACGAATATAATGTTGATATGTTTGGAAAATATATATGTTTAGGTTAGTGTACTTTTTATAATTGATGTTATAGTTGTGGTTCTAAACTCAAAATAAGCTGATACATGGATAACTGGTATGGTAGGTATGGATAAGGGTTCCAAATTAATATTATGGTTGTGGTTCTAAACTCAAAATAAGTTGATGTATGGATAATTGGTACCTTATGCATGGATAAGGGTTTTTGTTAAAGGCTTATGATAACATGTAACTGAGGGTGATAATATGTCGTTGAGGGTGATCACAACTATGCGTAGAGAACAAGTAACAATTACTCATTAGTGACACTTAACTTATTACCTATCCCTATTCACCAACCACATGTTAAATTACGGTGCCAATAACATACAAAGTATCAAGGCAATACTGCAACAGAGTTTGACAATGTTGTTGTTGTGCATTATATATTCCTCTTACTCTTTTTGGGCTCGTTGATGCAAGCATAAGTAGTCTTTGATTCATGGAATAAGCATGAGTTGTGAAGGATGGAGCGTAAATGTTGAATTGAATATTCTGGGGAGCATAATTGAATCATGTACCATAGTTGATAGAATCCCCAGCATGCTTCAAATCTGAAGCCTTCAATGCCCTTCAGGGCCTATTTTACCCTTCATAGAAGGGCACAACAATTTTTTCCATGCAAAAAAGTTTAATTTTGTATCTGGCCCTTCAATAATGAAATTGACCATTATTTTGCAGATTTGCAATTGAAGGGATGCTCCAATTTTTGCCTGAAAATTTTTTAGATGGTTGAGAATGGACGATGAAGCACCAACAAAGGCAGAATCCCAACCGATTCTTCCACACATTCCATTAGAATTATTCATCAAATTTTAAATCACATTGAAAATTTTCAAATATCTAATGTTATTTCCATGTTACATGTAGCTTCTTCCATCTAGCTGCCCAATGCTCAAGTCTGAACACATCTACAAAGTAGAGCTTAAATTTCAATGTCCTGGATAATTTATAGACACATATACGATTAACTCATATCTAAATTCATAAGTGGATACAATTGCTCAACAAACTTAAGCCTTTAATAAATTCAAAAGTGAAAACTCATTCAATTATTAACAGAGCAAGACTATACTAAAAGATATGGATGGACTCTCGACTTGAGATCGATATCTTTATATAATGGTTTTTTATTCAAATATAAGTTCTTTATACAAAAAATAAATGAAAATAATTTTTTTAATGGCTATTAATTTTTTCAATACTACAATAGTTGATTTTTTTGTTATGATGTGACTTTGCAATGGGTTGTATTGATTTTATAAAATTTATTAAAACTATAATTATGTGGTTTGGATCTTCAAGTAACTATACAATTACACTAGCATTAAGCACACATATGTAGGCTATTATTGATAATAGGATTGATATGATCTAATACTTAAATTTTAATTTTCTAGCATTGGTGCCTTTGGGAAGAAGACTTAATCATGGGATGGTTGCATTTTCATTACTACGAGCTTCCTTTCATAATAGCATCTCCTTCCTTGGATTTGCATATGGGAATTTTCTTCATTGTTTTAGGGAAGAGGCCATTGGGATATTGTGCAATTCTTCAAAAATCTACTCCATGACCTTTTCTTCTTTCATGGTTTGAATCCTTCAAAACCATGTACGGTTTATTGTATGCAACAATTATCACTTGTTCGATTGGACGTGTGCTATAATGTAAGGTGGTTGCTCTACTAGCCATTGATTCATGATTTCATAAACCAGGGAAAATTTTAAGGATCCATAATTTTCTTAAAGTGTAGTAACCTTGGTGAATCTTACTAATTATCAAATCCCTAACCATTAAATGATTGGTGATATTTTTAAAAAATATTCAAATTTCTAAGTGTTTGATATAGTTTTTTGACAATTTCGCGATTTTTAGAGTAAAAATTTTTAATGCTATGAAATTTGGGCAAATAATATTGGAAAAAATAAAAAATGGAAAATATTTTCTTGGAAAAAAACCTCAACAATTAGCACATGGCTAAATTTTTCCATTGAAATTTTCCATGTCACCAACTATTGCTAGTTTAAGAGTCTGGCGACTTGGAGCAAAATTGAATGATATTGTACATCAAGATATTAATGGAGGAGAATGGTACAACAAAATTTTCAATCTCTGAGAAGAGAGTGCATGGCACGTGGAAGCTAGAGTTACACACCCTTTTGTTGTAGATCTATGTTGCAATTTTTGGTTAGAAAATTGTCCGAAATGAAGGGATTTGAATGAGAAAACTTCTCAAAATAAGGCAATCTGACAGCTCTTTCTCCTAAGTTAAATTTGATGGATAATTTGTATTATATTGACAAATGTGATCCATAAACGCTAGAAGTCTATACCTTTCCACTCTTTTCCAGAAGGTTAACCAATAATCACCTATGATGCATGATGCAACCCTAAGCGCCAAGCATTAATTGATAATCACCTCTAGTATGCTAGTAGCATCGTAGCAAATAAAGCATTAATTGAAAATATGTTGTGGTAAGCTAGTATCCTAGTAGAAAATAAATGCATTAATGATGGTTGTGTTTTAGTAGGCTATCACAGTTGAAATCAATTGACAACATGCTTCAAACACTTAACGTAGCTTGACAAATATTCCTTCTCAAATCCCAACTAGTCTATGTGTAAGGTTAATAAGTAGTGTACTAATAGAGAATGCAATCACATATTATAGAATTAAATTGTGCATATGATGATCAAAATTTGAATTAGAATCAATTTATCATTTTTTTTAGTGGTTTAGAATTAATGTAGCCGAGTGATTGGAATTAGGGGATATGGATTCAGAACCATGGTTAATGAAATGGTTATATATTGGAATTTGGAAATGTAATTATGAAATTGGATTTGGAAATGTGGTTAAGGAAATGGTTACTGGATTTTGGAATGTGATTATGAAAGGTTAAAGTTTGGAACTTAAATGTTTTGAACTTTAAAATTTTGTTTACTATTATTCTAATTTCCAAACTTGTTGTCCCTGCTTAGGTTGTTCCTACCTCCACCATCATCGTTGATTCTCAATCCTATTTCAATTTCATATTTCTACCTTGTTTAGTGTTTTAGTACAAGCTAGAGTTATGGTAGCTAGATAGGGGAGGGAGCTTATGCCAAGGAACAGGTAGCTCCAGGATTCAAACAAGACTGGACATAGTTAGACATCCAGGTAGGGAAATGAACATAGTTATCAAGTCTCATATTGGATCAAGTGCCTTTATCATTTTCCAATAAATATTTACTTCGTTACTGAGAAGTGAGACATTGAGATTTAAGGTAGTAAACGAGAAGGTGGGTCACTTCTTGTAATTGGGTTTTTGAATGGTTGATATGGAGAATTGAATGAAATATAGTTCATCCATCTGTCTCGAATGGATCTGTTGGTATTTACATATATATATGAATGTATTGCTCAAAGGCCCCCAAAATCGTAGGAGGAAACTTGCCTTATTATTGGATACCATTATCATTGTTTGCAAGAATCATGATCGACTAAGATTGCCATTTGTCCTATGAGTTAGGATTCAAGGGGAAGAGGTACCTTAAATCGCTCGTATCAAAATAATAATTTCAAATTGGAATAAATATTCATCCTTTCTTATGGGATGGTGCAAGGTAATGATACCCAATTATGACACGTTAATTGCAATGACATGCTGGAAAAATAGAAATATTATCATTAAAATGAATTATTAGAGGTACCTACAAAACTTTTTCGAACTAGGTGTAAAAAGCTAAAACATAGAAAAACAGATGACCTTCCGGAATATATAACTTTTATTTAGGGAAAAGTGGTATAACCACCCCAAAATGTCATTATTTTAAGATTGGTATGTTAATTTTTCTCTAAAACATAATGCACATGTTTTTGTTGGTCCACCTGTTTGTTATGTAAATTGTCAATTTATGAGGAAAACAATATGTAGAGGTGTAGGCAATAGACGAATCTTGTACAGGGCTATTTTTCCAAAATTTTAAAAGTTAATTTTATATATAATTTTTTAATTAGGAAAGTCATTGAAGCCTTAAAACGACATGGTCAAGTGTTTCTCCACCATATCATGGTTTGAAAATAATAATAAAAAAATTGTTTAGCTTGTAGGTATTCTTGTACTCTTGTGCGGGTTCTTTTCCGTTCTCGAAATACATAATCCAATCAAAAGTTATAGGCCAAATAAACGACCTATGTTTTTTACAAATTTGACATGAGTGCAGTTAAAAATGAATTAAAA